>CM042899.1:34441000-34753500 GCA_023653625.1 Triadica sebifera
CTGAAATTGTAGGCTCCTCTGGAGTCTACACACAGATTCGGGATTCCTTACTATTCTTCAAGATGATGAAAATGTTGGGAGTCTTGAAGTGATGGGCAAGTCTGGTGCATTTGTGGCCGTGAATCCAAAGTCAGGAAAGCTCCTTGTCAATCTTGGGGATGTTGCAAAGGTGTTTACTTGTTGTGTATATATAAAATTCCTTTTTCTTTCTTTTTGAAGGTTTAAGCCATGCGAGAGATTGCTCTGATATTTTATTACATGCTCTTTTGTATATGACTAGGCATAGAGCAATGGAAGACTCTGCAATGTGAAACAATCGAGTACAATGCAAGGAAGCAGCCTCTCAGATTTCAATAGCTTCATTTCTGCTGGGACCAAGAGAGGCAGCAGTGGAAGCTCCACCAGAACTCGTGGACTCTCAACACCTTCGTCTCTTTATCCCTTTCACTTAGGACGGGGAATCAATTTTTTGTATTTCAAATTGACAAATGTAAGCACTCATCCAGAGTAGGTAAAGTTTGATACATCTACATTGGTATTTCAAGCCAAGGGAATAAGGAATATTGCCGTGTTTTTGAATGTGTATTGTGCAACAAGGTGTCGTGTACAAAATGTATCTTTTTTTCATTGATGTTACTGGGCTTCGCAGAAACTTCGGATTCAACATGACGGCCCACCTCCTCAACGATGTAGGATGCTAGGACACTGAGAAATTTGCTCGCCAAGGCGGAGGTGCTCCTCCATGATTTGAAAAAAGCTGCTGCAAGGGCGAGCATATGTCTAGGCCTGGAGTTCCTCATTCCGCAGCTCTACTCTATTTCCATCATGTACGACATTGTTTTCCTCTTTAATTTTATTGATACTTGCTACTGCATGTGTAAATTTGGGTCAACGCCATTATATTTATATGTATTGAAATCATTGAACTTAGATATTATGGTAGGTTAAAGTGGTGAAAATAATTGCTGCAGCTTAATACGGACTAAATGTGGCAGTTTATGAATGGTCCGCTGTAAATGGAAAAAAAAAATATTGTGGTTGGATGTGGAATGGGGTTGTAGTTTTGGAGTGTAAAGACAATAGTTGGTAGGATGAAAAAAAGGGAGCCAAAATCCAGGCAGTTAATGCCGTCCGTAAATGCGTGTTTAGTTTAGGTACTATTTAATTTTTTTTCTTTTTAAAAGAAATGGACCAATTAAATTTATATCTCACTCCACCTATCAAAACTGCATAATTATGTTTGAACCACTCACATTGTGAAAGGGCTGGTCAACGGTTTGAATATGCAGTTTTGTGGTCCAGCCAAAATTTTACCCGCTTTTACGGTTCATTATTTCAATAATAATTGTCCTGTTTCTTTCTTCTTTTTTTTTTTTTTTTTGTGATCAAATTCTCCAGGTTTAGTTCATAATAAAATAATTTTTTTTAATTTTTATATATTATTATATTAAAATAAATTTACTTAATTATCAGTCAATAATCAAGAATATATACTAATCTAACTAAAGTTGAAAAATCTTGATTTTGTCTCCAACAACGGGCAACCAGGAGGGTGGAGCTGGGTGTCTCGCATTCCCATTAATATTAATGCTAATTAATATTACTCGAAGGTACATCGCATGCTATTTCACTTTTTTTAAAAAAAAAAGTAAAATCATTTAAAATACTAACAAAAATTTGTATAAACCAAGAATATGAAAGTAAAAAATGTTTTTAGGGTCAGTTGAATGTAGAGGGATATGGAGCTACCTTTGCACATCGATCCACTATCAACGTACGTATTTTGACACAACTGTAATTGTACTTATATATATTGGTTCAATGAACTGCATGATATAAGTGTTCCAGGGTTAGCATGCATGTAGAGAAAGGGCAAAACAAATTGTGAAATTAAATTTTTTTGAGTGAGAAAGAAATTAATTAAGAAAGTAAGAAATCAAGTTGAGAATAGAGATGCGGTGGGGCGTCTTCTTGTACCGGTTAAAAAAATAAATAAAATTTATCATTTCTTTTGCTGTGAAACCTTAATACATTCATAATTAATTCATTTACCCAACACTAAAACAGATACAAAATTAACTTCATAATGAAATGAACAGTCCTACATTGATCTGAATATATGATCTTATTTCTGTGACATTCTTATGATATATAAATCCAGGTTAAACACCAATTAGTTATCTAAGGAGGAACTAGCAGTACGCTGAAGGTTATAGTAATAAATGATAGGTGATAATATTGGAGAATTCCCACCAAATGCATTCTTATGAACATAGTACGCATTAATCCTAATTATTATTATATCAGCATAAAAATAAATTCAGTTTTTCTTTAAATACGATTCAAAATTTAATTCAGCTAGGTTCTTTATAATCTTATTTATTTACTTCAAAATTGAACAATCTTGATTCGTAGTTCAATTTTAGTTTGTGTTCTTTTCTCCTTAAAATAGGTAATAGGTAATCCCGATTGAGTATTCATCTGAATAGATCGACAAACACACTCTAGCTACTTATATATATATATATATATATATATATATATATTGAAAGTACTTATTTCATAATAATATCTATAGTTTATATGAGTATTCTCTATTCTCAGCCATCAAAAAATAAGAAGAGTTTCATGAAAATGTGAGAGAGAGAGAAAAAAAAATACCATTAAACAAATCAAATCATATTTAAGTGGCTGTATTGTGATTAAAATAACAATAAAAATGCATAAATAATTATTAATGTCGTAAAAGATTTTAAGTTGAGGGATTATTTATTTATTAAATAAAATGAAAATTCTTGAATTAGTCAAAGAACAATGAGGAAAAATTTATCTGAAGTCGGCATGCAGCCGGTGGGGGAAAAGTTAGAAAATTGGGTGGGAATTACGTGACGACGACGAAACTGAAAACCGCCGTAGATGTTGTCGGGAAATTATAAATTTGCTGCACTTTTCTTTACTGATTAATCATCAACGTATTTTCTTATTCACTCTCTTCAATTTCTTTATATATATATATATATACCTGCTTTTTGACATTAATTTTGTGTATATAATAACAAAATCAACTTGGTGTTTTGTTTGACTTCAATGATTTTTTTTTAAATAATTTTTTTTCCCGTAGTAAGAATATATAGAAGGTAATTTTTGATGTTTATGTTCTTAAAGATTTTTCTTCTCTAAATATATAAAATAATAATGAATTCAATTTATAATACATTAATAAAACTCTTAACACTTCTTTCCAATTAATTAAATTATGTTGCTGACAAATATAGTCAATTTTAAATTCTATACCAATTTGAATTAAGTCCTCAAATTTAAAATTACAATAACATATCTATATAACCAGATTTAACTGTAATTACTTAAAAGCTTGACTTTTTTCAATTTTCTAATTATACTTAATTAATATTCAGATATTAAATAAACTTTTGTACGTATATGCCCAAATTGTTGATCATTTAGTAGGATTAAATTTTTTACTTTTTTTTTCTTAATTATATGTAGTTTAAGTCAAACTTTCATACTCGGAAGCTACAACTTTCAAGCTCGTACATTTCGGCCGCTTTCATTATCTTTATTTTTTTAATCTTTTAATTAATAAAAAATTAAATTAATATTTTCTTAGCAAACAACCTTTGAAAAAAACAAACTTCATTTACCTTTCGAATTTAATCTATAGAATCTTTCAATCTTGAAATTTTGATCCATTGAATTTCTGAAAATATGAAATCTTTAAAACTGAATGCGTGTCACTTATACGTGTACAATACATGTTAATATTTTTGTTGTCAAGTAAATTATTAATAAAATACTAATTAAAGATTTACCAACTGAAGATAATAAAAAATTAGATTAAAAAAAACTAAATGAAGATTGAGAAATGCAATTTTATTTCGGATAAAGTGATTATACCTAGGCTGGGAGTGGAACATTAAATTTCAAAGGTATGACCTTTTGCTGATATGGTTTGACCATTGACATAGTAAGCAGAACAAAATGAAGAAAAGATCTTAATCACCATTAATTAATAATCCCTAATTAATTATACATAAGAACATGTCATGAATACTTTTTAATCCTTATGAAAAAAAGAACTCTACAAACAAATTTTTAAAAAAGAAAAAGGGAGTAACAATATATTAATTTAATGGAAACTAATTGCTCTTTTTTTTGGTTTCTTCACAAAAATCCAATAAAATAAATAAAATAAACCAGAATAATAATGAATTTGTTATTTAGTAATTATTTTTAGACAAAAGATAATAATAATGGAAAAAGACATGAGAGTGGGAACAGGGAAGAGTACAAACTTCAAAAGTGGATGCCATTATCGTCGTTCCTTGCATGTACGAAATTGTTAGTAATAGCTGTCTAAATTATGCTAAACTCGTGTCACACGTGTGTGTGATGCTTGTACTAACACCTTTCATATAAATGCAACAGCAAGTAATGATAGCCTTTTATGTTTTCACCCGCCGTACTCCAATTTTCTATGTATCTTAATTTTAATTTATAATATAAAATTTTTTTATCTTTAATCTTGCAACACAAAATCTCCTCTCGTTAACTGTATAAAAATAAAAATAAAAAGTGAAATTTTTGAAAAAAATGAGATAAATTTTTAAATAGTAAAAAGAAATTAATTCCATTTATATTACAAAACCCTAATTTTGACTAAATACCGTTAATTTTCTTGCATTTTCTCTTAATTTCTCAATAAACAAATCCAACAATTTATTAATACTCAAACTTTTCATCATTATTAACCCCAATCCACTCTCTCCACCGCAGGAAAAATAAATTAAAAAACTATACCAACAGCATTGCAGCTCCAGAAGTGGCAACAAGCAAAAAAATAAAAATAGAACTGAAAATCAAAATTTCACGAATAAAACCATCAAAGAGAAACAGATAGAAGTGGGATGATATTCATATAACACAGAAAGAGGAGTTTGTATGGCGAATTCGTCATAGAAGAGGGAGAAGAAGAGTTGAGAAAGAGAAAAAGAAGTAAAGATTTGATCTCGAGGGGCAACCGTTCAAAACAAAAATAAGAAAAAAAGAAGAAGAAAGACAAATAAAGATTTAAAAACCTATTAAAGTTTTGACATTTCCATTAACGTTGAAAAAATAAATATCAATAAGAGTTTTGGTACCGACACCTCCTTCTGGGCTATGGAAAATAGATATATGAGGTTTAACCAAATTCAGAGCAAAGTGAAAATAATACAGAGAGAAAACTTGCACAACCAAAGTAAAAGCATGATATTGTTTCTTCATGATTTTTTTTCAATTGATTGCTCCAATCTCATCAATAATAATGGCAGATAGTTTCGGTATAAGATTTGGTTATCATTAGATCTGAAGCTTTGACATGTTTTTATTGTGATAGTGCTGCATAATTCTAAGATTTAATACTTTTTTTTATAGTAAAATTAATTATCAAATTATAATAAGAGTCCATGGTGAATAAAAATTTTGATAAAATAAGAAAAAGTATTTTATGATAAAATTGAATAAATGATTGCAAAATAAAAATCACTGTATTTAATTAAGGTAAAACAATTGTAAAAATATTTTGAAAGCTAAATTAATTATTGATAGAAAAGAAAAAGTGCTGGTTGAGTGACCATGGCGTGTGAATTGCAAATTGCAAGGAATTCATTTTGCGGTACTTTTGTCGCCTATCAAGTTAAATTAAATAAGGAAGAAAAGAAGAAATTGTGGAGGTGGAAGGAAGAGTCTTGTTGCCTCCTTGTTGGATTCTTCGTTAGACCGGGAGTGGCCCCAGGTGTAACCCTAAAGTTTGTTAAATTTACGGTTTATGCCAAAATCACCGAAAATAAATGTCTGTTCATAAATAATAATAAATATTTAAGGGATTTTTTTTTAATAAAAAAAGAAAGTTTTTCTTGGCTTGGTGTTGGGTTCCACTTTATCTTTGCAGGTCGGTGTTTTTGAAGAATAACTGTTTTTGGAGAAAATTCAGAGTGAGTTACCAGATTTGAAGAGAAGGAAGGTGTAGATCTGAGGTGGAAGAGAAGTTAGAGAGAGTTTGGATTCGATTAGTTTAGTCGGTTTTGTTTGTTGGAGAAACAAGGGACACAAATATGACAATTCTTTGAAAGGTATGGAATTTAAATTCCTAGATTTCTGCACCTACCCTAATTATATCCATCCATCAACTGCTCAAAATTTTTTTTTCTTTTGACATGTCTTGTCTGTTATATATCGCAATTTAACCGGTTTCTCAGTCTTTTTTCCGACTTCTATCTTTGTGGCAAAACTCTAATTTGAAATGGAAAAAAAAAAAAACACTGTGTGCTCTGTCTGGAGAAGTAGTCGAGTTTAGTTGCTAAAGTTGACCTGGATGGAGGGGTTCTCTTTCTTTTTACAAGTTTTTGTGATGTTTGTACGGTATGCAGCTTCTATAGAAGACATTTTTTTTTTCTTCCCTTTAATTTTCCATAATTTTTTATTTTTTTTTTAAATATAGGTTTTGAGGCAAAGGTTTGGATTTTTTTTTCTTTGGAGAGATGGAGGAGGTAGGTGCGCAAGTCGCTCCTCCAATGTTCATCCACCAAGCACTATCTAGTCGATTTTGTGATGCGGCTCCCATGGCCAAAAAACGTGATTTTTCTTATCAGATGCCCAATTTTCAGCTTCAGCAGCAGCAGCACCACCGCTTTGCTCAAAACCCTAAAGTCAACTGGAATCCTAAGGCATGGAATTGGGATAGCGTTAGGTTTATTGCCAAACCATCGGATGATGCTGACACCAACATCTTGCAATTGGGAAATTCATCCTCGGAGCAGAAGAAAAATGAACCTTCTCGTAATCAGTTCAACTTGGAGAAGGGTGGGGATGAAGATGATGACCTTCGTTTGAATCTCGCTGGACCCTTAAATTCAGTTGAGGAGCTTGTCTCCAGGCCCAACAAAAGGGTCCGTTCTGGATCTCCCGGCACAGCCACCTATCCAATGTGTCAGGTCGATAATTGCAAAGAAGATCTATCAAATGCAAAAGACTATCACCGTCGCCATAAAGTATGCGAGGTTCATAGCAAGTCCACCAAGGCTTCAGTTGGGAAGCAGATGCAGAGATTTTGTCAGCAGTGTAGCAGGTTTTCAATATTTCAAGATATATTCTTTCTTTTTATTCTTCATTTTTATGCTTTATGATTGATTTCTGATGCTTTAGCTTTGGTTGTTAATTCAGACTATTTATTTTCTGGCCATCTTCGTTTTTTCTTTGCTCAAATCAAAGCCTTAATTGCTTTATGTAGGTTTCATCCACTTTCCGAGTTTGATGAGGGGAAGAGAAGTTGCAGGCGTAGGCTTGCTGGTCACAATCGACGAAGGAGGAAAGCCCAGCCTGATGATGTTACCTCACGTCTTCTACTCCCTGGAAACAGTGACACTACCAGCACCACAAATTTAGATTTAGTCAATTTGTTGGCTGCTTTTGCTCGCCCACAAGGTAAAGGAATTGTCTTATTGAACTCAATGTTTTCCCTCTTTATGTTCTGAATTTTAATTGTTTAAAATGCAGGCAAAAATGAGGATAAAAGTATAAATAACTCATTGGTGCCGAGTAGGGACCAACTCATTCAAATTCTTAGTAAAATAAATTCATTACCCCTGCCAATGGATCTTGCCTCAAAGCTGTCTTGTATTAGAAGTTTAAATAGGAAAAATCCCGAACAGCAATCAGCAGAACTCCTAAATCGGTTGCAGGGAACCACATCTTCTCCATCAACCATGGACGGACTTGTCCTTTCAGCAACTTTGGCTGCATCTTCACCAGATGCTCTCGCTATTCTATCTCAAAGTAGCAGCCAGAGCAGTGACACTGAAAAATCTAAGTTGACTTCCCCTGATCAAGCAAATGGTCCCAATCTGCAGAAGAAGCCTATATTAGATTTCCCTTCTTTGGGTGGGGAGAGAAGTAGTAGCTGTTACAGATCTCTTGTTGAAGATTCAGACTGTCAGCTTCGAGAAAATCATCCTAATTTACCATTGCAGCTATTTAGCTCTTCACCTGAGAATGATAGCCCACCTAAACTGGCATCTTCTAGGAAATATTTCTCTTCTGACAGCAGTAATCCGACTGAAGGGAGATCTCTGTCGTCATCTCCTCCAGTTGTGAAGAAGTTGTTTCCGCTGCAGAGCACACCAGAGACTATGAAATCTGAAAAGATGTCAATCAGTAGAGAGTTGAATGCCAATGCTGGAGATAGCAGAACACATGGATGCATTTTACCTCTGGAGCTCTTTAGAGGTTCAAATGGAGGGGCAGACCAAAGTTCATACCAAAGTTTCCCATATCAAGCTGGTTATACATCTTCTGGTTCTGATCGTTCGCCATCTAGTCAGAACTCTGATGCTCAGGTAGCTTGGCATTTGGTTTGTGTTTTTCCACTATTTGCTTCAATTTTCATATGAACAAGTGTTAATTCCCATTGCTAAGGCATTTGGATTGTGTTTTTCCATTATTTGCTTCAATTTTCATATGAACAAGTGTTAATTCCCATTGCTAAGTATTTTAATTGAGTTGCTGTGGTTGTGTCTCTCCTCCTTAGGATCGCACTGGGCGAATAATCTTTAAGCTCTTTGATAAAGATCCCAGTCATTTCCCTGGGAAACTGCGAACACAGGTTAGTTTATGGCATATTCATTATGATGGGGAGGGGAAGAGATGCAGTCGTGTTTGCTTTTCTGGTAAACCTAATAACAATCACTGTTCTGTTTTTCTTTCAGATTTATAATTGGCTTTCTAATAGTCCATCTGAAATGGAGAGCTACATAAGGCCTGGTTGTGTGGTTCTGTCAGTTTATTTGTCAATGTCATCTGTTGCCTGGGAGCAAGTGAGTGAATATCTGTACCGCATATTAGGAACTTAAGTGTAGCTGTATGCTGACAATTTGCAGATGTGTTTGGTTCTTGCAGTTTGAAAAATGCCTGCTTCAGCGAGTCAATTCTTTGGTTCACGATTCAGATTCTGATTTTTGGAGAAGTGGAAGGTTTTTATTGTATACAGGAACACAATTGGCATCACATAAAGATGGTGCGTAGAATAGACTCTGACTCCTTTTTTGTTTTAACTGCTTATGTTTCTCTTTCTGTAATCTTAGTCTTTGGACCTTCATTCCACTGAGGATGGGGCTCTATATGCTTGAAGAAATGTCACAATTTGGTCTTTTCATGTGATTTAGAGAGAGAGAGAGAGAGAGAGAGAGGGAGGGAGGGAGTTGCATATGAAGTTGACGTGAATAATGAAGAAATTTAGCATAAATTTGACTCTCCATATATGTGTTATATGCAGGGAAGGTTCGATTATGCAAATCTTGGAGAACATGGAGTTTGCCTGAGTTGATCTCAATCTCCCCGGTGGCAGTTGTTGCTGGGCAAAAAACCTCTCTTCGTTTAAAGGGAAGGAATTTGACTAGTCCTGGTACCAAGTATGAGATATAATTCTCATCAATGAAATGCTATTTTGTGACACTTCTTTGTTTCCTCAAATGTTCATCCACAAATTTTGCAGGATTCATTGCACATTTATGGGAGGATATACATCAAAGGAAGTTGTGGTACCAACTTCTCCAGGAGGTATATATGATGAGATTAACGTGAATGATATTGTGATTCAAGGTGCATCTCCTTGTGTCTTGGGTCGCTGTTTCATCGAAGTAAGACTTCTAACCTTTTTGAATCTGTTTGAAGTCTAGTTATGCTCAAGTAGAACTTTGGAGAATGATGTATGCAACATTTGGCAATATCATAAACAGGTAGAAAATGGTTTCAAGGGCAGTACTTTTCCTGTAATAATAGCTGATGCTACAATCTGTAAGGAGCTGAGACTCCTTGAATCTGAGTTTGATGAGGAGTCTAAAGACTCTGATATCATTTCAGAAGAACAAGCTCAGTACTCGGGTCGGCCAAGATCAAGGGAGGAAGCTCTACACTTTTTGAATGAACTCGGATGGCTATTCCAAAGGAGAGCATCTTCAACATGTGAGATTCCAGATTATTCACTTGGCCGGTTCAGGTTTTTGCTCATTTTCTCAGTTGAAAGAGACTATTGTGCATTGGTTAAAACAGTTTTAGACATGTTGGTGGAAAAGAATTTGGACATTAGTGGGCTATCTGAGGAGTCATTGAGGATGCTGTCTGAAATTCAGTTAGTGAACCGGGCTGTGAAAAGGAGGTGCAGAAAAATGGTGGACTTGCTTATCCATTATTCAGTTATTAGCGGTGGTGTTTCCTCTAAAATTTATATTTTCTCGCCAAGTATTGCTGGACCCGGTGGTATCACACCTCTACATTTGGCTGCTTGTACATCAGGATCAGATGATCTGGTTGATGCTTTAACAAATGACCCACAGGGGGTAAGTTATGTTTTGAGCTTCTTGCTCTTCCTGCGATCATTTGTGACTTGAGGCCTTTTCTTCTTGCTCTCCCTTTTTTTCCTTTTCTACTTATTTTTCCCCTTTTTGTTTTTTGGTTTTTTCTCACAATTGTGGGGCAAGAGATCCAATATGAATTTCTGTTGTTTTCTTTTTTCTTAACCCTCTTTTGCCTGTCGAACTATGTGACTTCTTTCTGATTTACCTTTTTTTTTCATTTTTCCTTTTGAGGTTCTTTTTTTTTTTTTTTACTTCTCTCAAAAGTCGTTTTATCTAAGAATTTCCCGTTTCTGCAGATTGGGTTGTCCTGTTGGAATTCTGTTCTGGAAACAAATCAACAGCCTCCATATGCTTATGCTGCTATGACGAACCACCACTCCTATAACACATTGGTGGCTCAGAAACTTGCAGACAGAAGAAATGGTCAAGTTTCTGTGACAGTTGGAAATGATATGGGGCCACCATTGCCATATTCAAACCAACGGCGGAGGTCTTGTGCAAAATGTGCGACTGTAGCAGCAAAATACAACAGGGGGATTATGGGTTCACAAGGCTTGCTTCAGCGGCCATACGTTCATTCAATGCTTGCCATTGCTGCTGTCTGTGTCTGTGTCTGCCTGTTCTTGCGAGGTGCCCCAGATATTGGGTCAGTTGCTCCTTTCAAATGGGAGAGTTTAGATTATGGCACCATTTAGTTTTTCGGGAAAAAACTGAAATGAATTAAAGAAATATCCTACTTGGAGCAGACGAGATTGCAATCAAAGATATTGATTTTCCTATGATTCAGTTATTTGAGATAAGCTGTTAGGCGAGGGGCCTCTTTTGTCCAATAAATGGAGAAGGGAATTATGTAGCTGCTGGTGTGGCTTGAACAACCATTGTTGGCAAATCTGAGTTCTCTGGTGTTACAGAATAATATATTTTTTGGATCATAGGAATCTTCGTACGTGGGGACCTCGAGCAGGGCAGAGTATTAGATAAGATGCGAGCTGAATATGCTGCAAAAATGTGAAGCATTAGTTTAAGTTTGAACTGAAAGTGAAGCATGAGATCCAGATTGAGGGTATTGGATGGCCAAGAAGATGTTGACTTATGAGGCCGTTTCTTCCTTTGTTGATTTATTTTTTCTTTTTACTCACTTTATTACAATTAAAAGAAGTACTAAGTTTGAGGTATGACCGCCGATGTTATTGATTTCTTTACTGTAAAGTTGATTATTAGGATCAATCACAGAACGAAAATATTGTATGTTGAAATAGTGAAATATTTGTTAAATTATATTTGAAATAACAAATTAAATATGGGCCGTCCCTCAAATATACGTGTGGCATACCTTCCATCCATCCATATCCATCCATCCATCCATCCATCCTGAGCCTTGTTCTAAAATTTTTGTCCTCTATGTTAATTATACGTATCGATTTCCGATATATAATGTGAAAAGAATATAATTCTGATAATAGAAAACACACTAAACTTTTTCCTATAAAAACTTGTTACAGATTGAGAAAGGCAAAAGAACAGTTATAGTATGTGTGGTGCTTCACTGTTATTTGTGATGTTGAGTCATGGGTCCATATGACACGTTTATCATATCCTTAGTTATTTCCTTCAAACCATAAAAGTAGAAATTTTGGTCAATCCATTATCCACTACATGGACTTGACCGAAAGGGATGACCCTCCACCTTTTAGCCATCCTCCAGCAGGGAAGGTCATGGTGGGTCTAATGGGCTGTCTTCTACCCTATTAACCTATGTTTGAAAGCTCCAGAGAAACCTTCTGTCCCAATTGCAAATTTTGGCTTGAGCTGTTATGGACTACATTTGGATAAGTATATTAGGGATTCAGTTCTATCTTAAATGGATAATATTTAATTATTTATTTAAAAGGAAAACCAGTTTACATTAGAAAAATCTCTCTCTCTCTCTTATTTAGTTATTTATTTATTTCTCTCTCTTATTTAGTTATTTATTTATTTTTACAATAGAAAAAACATAGAGTACACTGTTGAAATTTGACAATCCCGAAGTGAATTTTTTTTCCTCAATAACATTAGCTAGTAAAAAAGATTTTATATCTTCTTAACAAATCATTTAAAATATCAATTTCTAACTTGTAAGATTAATTGTATTTTTTTCTCTTTTGTAATATTTTTTTAAAATATTAGAATATTATTTTAGTAGTATCTGATGACGTAGGTACAATTGATCATATCTCATTAAATTTTGGTATTCTCTTTATTGTATATTTAATAACTATTGTCATATAATTTATTTTGATGATATATTGTGTTTTAAATTATCTGAAAAAAATTTTGTCACCAAGACTCTAAGAGTATAAAGAAATTGGTTTTTAAGAATACCATTTGTAACTCTACCAACTACCTGAGAGTTTTTCTTTATCTTAATTTTTGGCACAATTATTCATTTTAATGGAAACTAACCCGATTTCTACAATAATTGGTATCAGAACCAAAGCTACTGAGTTATATGCTATGTGGTTGCAGCGTAAAATGATCTTCTACATCAAAAATGTTTTCTTGAATTCTTGGGTATTCCTCATATGAAGGCTATTAAATATTTTTTAAGAAGAAATGACAAGAGACGAACAAAAATTCACAATTGATACAACTTCTACTTCATCAATTTTGATGAAAACTGCTGTTGCAAATACGAAAATTGCATATATATATATATATATATATATATATATATATATATATATATATGTAACACCCCAGATTTTATTAATTTTGCTCAATTAAGATTTTTTTAATTATTTTGGTGACTTAATAATTTTATTTAAGTAAAATTTTATTACAAATTTGAGATTTGTAAAAAAGTACAAAATTTTCCCTGAGTATATATATATATATATATATATATATATATATGGAGATTTCAAAGATTTAAGTAAAAAAAAAAAATTCATTCTCTCTCATTTTCCCTACACGATCCCCATCTCCGTTCATGAACCAAACGACATCCGATCTTCGTCAAATTCTTATCACTCCGGCGACGTCTGATTTTCCATAAAATGGCCGGATTTTCGAGATCGGAGCAGCAAAAATCGGATTCCGGGCTGCCCTCCCATTTCACATATTTTTCCAACTTTTTTTCTTAAATCTGACACCGGAAATGGACTTAGGACGTCGAAAAACCATAGTTTGTGTAATTTGAGATCCGGGAACCGCAGTTTAGGAGCTGATCGGAGTCGGAATTCTTCGCCGGAGTCGTGCAAATTTTTGTAGATCTACACGTTTTCAGCTACTTCCAAGCCATAAAACTTATATATTTGGACTACTCACACCTCAAGCTTTCTTTTGGTACCATCCGATCGTCGATCCGCCGTCGTTGAAAATTTTCCAGTGATCGAAGTCCAGCAACCACTAATCGGGTATTTTGGACAGAATCTTCAGCTCGTTAAACCGAGTCATATGGTATAAACCGCACCTCCTAGTTATTTTTAGATAGTGAGATATGAATTTATTTGTGAAGTTTAAGTATATTTTTATTATTAAAATGATTAATTAATTTAGTTGAATTACATAATTATTTGAGTTTATTGAAGATTATTTGGAAAATAATTGAATTTTATATTATTAAATGAAGGTGATTATTAGTTAAGTTAGAATATTAATATATTAGGTAATTAAATTAATAATCGATGATTATTAATTATGAAGTTAATTGGAGTGTTTAGAAGTAGAAGATAACTTATGGAGTAGAATGAATATTTAATAGAATTTTTGGATAATTTTTGAATTATTAGCCTAATTATGAAAAAAATTTATTGGGAGTTATTGAATATTATTTTTGTGAAATTGATGATGGAAAATGAAAGAAAATGAGTTAAAGTGATGATATGAATTTATTTGAAATTTTTAGAGTATTTATTGAATTAATGAGAATTTTTGAATTGGAAATGGACGTTAGAAGAATAAAGAGAAATAAATTGAGAAAAATAGTTTTGGAGGAAAGATAAAGAAAATAAAATATTATTAAGGAAAATAATATTTGAAATTTTTGGTCGCACGGAAAAGCATGTTGATGACCAAAACTGTGATCTATGCGTTAAACACGAATAATGAAGAGAATTTTAAATATAGAATTTCGATATACGTGAGACCGATAAATTAGCGAAAAATTTAAATTTTATTAGATTTTATGTCGTAAGGGGTTCAATAGCTAATTGAAAATTTTCTATCTTTAGGCGCGACGTCGGACCAGACGCCAGCCCGAGATAAAGGGAAAGAGTCGGCCGATACCGGCAGAGCGTAAAGAGGTTAGTGCAATTGTCCTTATAATATTAGTCATATATATATATATATATAAGTAATTAAATAAAAGTATGAAGTAATAAAGAAATTATTAAATTCAAATAAGTTATAATATTACATAAAATATATTATATATTTTATGTGAAAAATTGGAGTTTTTGCAATTATTGAGTTTGAAATATTTTATCTGTATTTCAAAAAAATTTAAAAGTTTGATATACTTTATGATGATATTTATTTTGACATGAAAATAATATTTATCGATTTTATGGAAAATGATTAAGAAAATAACAGTAAAGTATTTTTGCAGAAATTATTATTCTGCTTTGAAATACAAAAATGAATTGAATTATGAATTTGAGAAATTTTGTCCACATATTAGCCTAGACGTGAGCTAGGATATTGTTGGCATGCCAATAGGATAAAAATGATGGTCCTGTGCATTTCTGTAGACCTATAAAATATTGTGATCTTGTGCATTTCTGTGGATCACCTGATACATTTTACAGTCATGTGCATTTCTGTGGATCACCTGATACATTTTTCAGTCCTGTGCATTTCTATGGACTGAGTCATATTACGTTTGGATCATATGCATTTCTGTGGATCCTAAATTAAGATGTAATATGATACCCCTTTGATTCCCTAGAAACAAGTCTAGAATATCATAATATGTGAGTATATGAAAAAACTATTATATTTATTTATAAAAAGGAGATTCAAAATTTGAATTGATTATATTTTAAGAGCATATTTTATTTTAATGACTATTATTATAAGAATGTTTGCATCACTGAGTTATATACTCAGCGCGAGAGTTTGTTTTCTCTCGCGTAGGTTACAAAAGTAGCAGACAGCGTTTGGACTTGTAGATAAGAGACGCTGACTAAGGACCCACAAAATGGAGCACAGCAGTAGCAGTGGTAGCCATCCAGAGCGGGTTGGTCTTTTATAATATTTTGATATACATATATACAAGTTTTTAAATTTCATTACAGTATGTATAATATTTTAGTATATATTTTAAATTTCTTATATTAAATATGTTTAAAATTAAAGAAGTATTTTTGAAGAGTTTTATTTTCTGTAGCACCTCTTATCCGTCCGGTATACAGATGGGTGTACAGAAGGGTAAAGGGTGTTACAGAAGATTTTTTATGGTGCAAGCCATTTTGGCATGTGGCAAGATGAAATTCTAATTGTCTTATTTTAGCAAGGTTTAGACATTGTCATTGAGGGAGAAAAAATATAAGGTGCAATTGAGAATGAATATAGGACATCAATTGTTTGACATGTGATACAATTCGATCATGTCTGTCCAGAGAGTAGAAATATATCTTTTGTAAAGAAACTTCTGCAAAAAAATTGTGAAAGACAGAAAAATTCTAAAAAAGAGCAATCAAAATAAGCTTCATGTGAAGAAAATGTTGTTCAGATTCACATATGTTCCTAGTATCACGATGAATGATCACATCATTAATTTCAATCAACTTGCAGTATATCTGATAAATTTGGATGTGACTTTTAAATATGAAGATCCGGCCCTAATGTTGTTGGGATCCCTTCTTGAGGAGTTTGAGTTTCTAGAAACTACTATACTTCATGGGAAAGTTGATGTGTCTTTTAGTGAAGTATGTGCTACACTACATAGTTATGAATTGAGGAGAAAAGATAAGAAGGATAATACTAGTAGAGCAGCATAAGCTTTGATAGTAAGAGGTTGTTCAAAAAATAAAAATAAGAGAAAGAAAGACAGATCGAAAGCCTGAGTGGGCAAAGATGAATGTCTTTTTATCTAGAAAAATGACACTAGAAGAAAGATTGTCCTAAATTGAGAAGTAAATATGGCAAAAGCAAGGTTGTTGCAGATTCAAATATAGTTGTATGTAATGATTCATACTTTTCATTAGCATTGATGTCATCAATAAGCAATTCAACTATTTGGATCTTAGATTCAGACTGTAACCACCATATGTGTCCTAATTAGAAATAATTTTTCGATTTTAAAGAAATTGAAGGTGGAGTTGTTTATACAACAAATGATAACTCTTACAAAATAACTAAAATTGGTTTAGTCCACTTGAGGAATCGTGATGGATCAATCAAAACTTTGACAGACGTAAGATATTTGCCCAGTTTGATGAAAAATCTCATTTCTATGGAAGTCCTTGGGAGAAATGGTTTCACTATAATCATTAAAAATGAAGTAATGAAGGTTATAACTGAAGCACTTATGGTGATGAAATGAGTTTAAAGCGGTGATGAAATGAGTTCAAAAGAGAAATAACTTATATTACTATGAAGGTAATACAGTCGTTGGAACAACAGCAACATTTTCTAGTGATGATCAGAAGTTAGAAATAACTAGATTGTGGCATTTGCGCTTGAGGCATGTAGGTGATAAAATCTTGAAATTTCTAACTAATCAAAGATTATTATAAGAAGTATGAACCTGCAAATTAGACTTTTGTAAGCATCAAGGGTATTCTAGATTATGTTCACTTAGATGTATGAGATCCTTCCAAAACTGCTTCAATTAGAGGTAAATACTATTATGTTACATTTATCGATAATTGTTCAAGAAGATTATGAGTGTATACAATGAAGACAAATGATGAAGTTTTGGAAGTTTTTCTCATCTGGAAGAAGATGGTGGAAACTCAGACGGGCAGAAAGATCAAGTGTCTTCAAACAGACAATGGTGGAGAGTACACAAGTGATCCTTCATGAAAGTTTGCATAAATGAAGAAATTATTTGATATTTCACTGTCAGAAATATACCATAGTAGAATGAGATGGTTGAACGCATGAATCGAACTCTACTGGAGAAAATTCGATGTATGTTGTCTAATGCTGGATTGGGCAGACAGTTTTGGATTAATGTTATAATATACACATGTCATCTCATTAATCATTTGCTATCAACTGCTATCAATGTCAAAACACCTTTGGATGTGTGGTATGAAAAATCTGCTACATATTATAATTTTTTACATGTGTTTGGTCTCATTGCATACTATCATGTTAAGGAATTAAAGTTAGATCGAAGGGCAAAGAAAACTATCTTTATGAGGATATCCTTTAGTATCAAAGAATATCGTTTATGGTGCCTAGAGGCAAAGAAAATAATTTTTAGTAGAGATGTTACCTTTGATGAGTCTACCATGTTAAAAAAGATAACAGATGAGTAGATAAACGGTTCTCCACAGCATGTGAAAGAAACTACCAAACATTTAGATCCAAGGGCAAAGAAAACTATCTTTATGAGGATATCTTTTAGTATCAAAGAATATCGTTTATGGTGCCTAGAGGCAAAGAAAATAATTTTTAGTAGAGATGTTACATTTGATGAGTCTACCATGTTAAAAAAGATAACAGAGGAGTAGATAAATGGTTCTCCACAGCATATGAAAGAAACTACCAAACATGTAGAGTTTGATAAAAGAAGAATTATTAACTCAATAATTGTAAAGTCTAATAAAATTACTCCTATGATAGAAGATGAGTTAATAGTAGAAAATAGATCAGATGGGGAAGCAAAGGTTCTAGCACAAGAACCTTCTCAGCAATTTGAGTCAATTGCACTAAGAAAATCAAAAAGAAATATTAAGAAATTTGCTCGACTTGAAGATATAACTAATTATACATCGTCAGTAGATGATGAGATTCTTTACACTTATTGTGAGTTATTCAAAGCTCAGAAGAAGAAAAGAGGAGAAATGCTATGGAAGAAGAAATATGGAAGAAGAAATGCAATCTCTTGAAAAGAATCAGACATTGAAACTAACAAGTCTACCAAAAGGAAAGAAAACGATTGACTATAAATGAATTTATGCAAAGAAAGAAGGATTTCATGACAAGAATAATATCCGTACAAGGCAAGATTGGTAGCTAAAGGCTATGCTAAAAAAGAATGAATTTATTATAATGAAGTGTTTTCTCCAGTTATAAAACATTCTTCCATTAGAATATTATTGGCCTTGGTAGCACAATTGAATCTGGAACTAGTTCAACTGGATGTAAAAATTGTATTTTTATATGAAGACTTAAAAAAAAGAAATCCACATGACTCAGTCAAAAGGATTTAAAGTTCCTGGAAAAGAAAATTTGGTGTGCAAATTGAGCAAAATGTTGTATGGATTGAAACAATCTCTAAGACAGTGGTACAAACGATTTGATAAGTTTATGATAAGACAGAAGTACACAATAAGTAAATATAATCATTATGTATATTTGCACAAGCTAGAGGATGGATCATTTATTTATCTTCTCCTTTATGTTGATGATATGCTGATAGTTTCAAAGGATGAATGAAAGATTCAAAAGTTAAAAACTCAACTAAATCAGGAATTTGAAATGAATGATTTAAGAGAAGCTAAGAAAATTATCAGTATCGAGATAAACAGAAACAGAAAATTGGACAGATTTTGTTTGACTCAGAAACAATATATGAGAAAGGTACTAAAGCGTTTTGGAATCAATGAGATAACAAAACCAATTAATGTTCCACTTGCTCATCATTTTAAGCTCAGTGCATTTTTATCTTTGAAAAGTGATGAATAACGAGAATATATGTCAAAAGTTCCATATGCAAATGTTGTTGGTAACTTAATATATACAATGGTGTGTACAAGGCCTGATATTTTATAAACAGTTAAAGTTGTGAGCATGTACATGCATCATCCTAGTAAAGGACATTGGTAAGCTGTGAAATGAATTATGCGGTATATTCATAATACTGCAGATATTGGTATAATGTTTGAACAGAATGAGAAAATTAGTAAGTATATAGTTGGATATTTTGATTCTGACTATACAGGTAATTTAGACCAACATCGATCTACTACCAGTTATATGTTCACACTTGTAAAAATACCGGTTAGTTGGAAGTTCATCTTACAGTCAAAAAATACTTTGTCTACAATAGAGACAGAGTACATGGTAGTTTAAAAAGTTGTTAAAAGACAATTTGGCTTTAGGGGTTGCTGAATGACTTAAAAATTGATCAAAAATGTGTCAAAGTGCATTGTGACAGTAAAAATGTTATTTATTTAGCAAAAATCAAGTTTATCATACAAGGGCGAAGCACATCGATGTTCGATATTATCTTGTACAGAAAATTCTTAAAGATTATGAGATATTATTTCAGAAGATTCTGACTACTGAAAAGTCCATAAATATGACAACAAAAATTATGACATGTGTCAAGTTCTAACATTATTTGGACTTGATAAGTGTTCTTAGAATTTGAAATTGGGCACTTCAAAACACATTTGGAGAAATTACTGAAATTTATAAAGATAATGTTTGTTTGGAATTATGAGATCGCCAAGATGGAGATTTGTTGAAATTTGGCAATCCTACATCGGAAGTGAGTTTTTTTTTCACAATAGCATTAACATATAAAAAAAGACTTCATCTCCAAACATCAATTTCTTACTTCTAAAATTAGTTGTATTTTTCTCTCTCTTTCTCTAATATTTCTTTGAAATAGTGAAATATTATTTTAGTGTTCGAGGACGTAGGCATAATTAGTCAAACGTCTTTAAATTTTGGTGTTCTCTTTATTGTCTATTTAATAGTTATTGTCGAGTAATTTATTTTGGTGATATATTGTATTTTAAATTATCTGAGAAAAATTATGTTACCAAAACTCTAAGAGTCTAAGAAAATTGATTTTTAAGGGAAACCATTTGTAATTCCATCAACTACTTGAAAATTTTTCTTAGTATTCATTTTTGGAACAATTATTCATTTTGGTATAAACTAACCCGATTTTTATTACATAGACTGCCAACACACAAGGCAAAGCTATACCATCCAAACATACATAAGAAAAATCCATCACTTGGGGCATAAAAGGTAAAACCGAATAACTACACCTCCACTATGCAGATAAATTACTAGGAAACTGCTTTTGATGATTTCGTGTATTATGGTGAAAAAAAAAGTTTCAGCGTGTATTCATTTATATGGTTTAGTTATATTTGAAAGTATTAAGTTGAAAGGAATTTCTTTATTTGTGGATATTTGAAGTTGTATGCAAACCTAATGTGGCAATAGAAACTAGAATGTTTTAACTTGATAATGTGACATTGCAATGCAGTTGATCTCTCAATATTGGAGAAATAAGCCCAAAAAAGAGTCATAAAAGAAATGGATACCGCAACCGTCTCTTATCAGTTTTTATAGTCATGTGGTGTTAGAAAAGCGTATGCTTTTTATGCTCGGAAAAATGATTAGTTTATTGTAATCGGAGAAATATTTTAAAAATTTAGAGTATAAATTAAAAAAAAAATGCTAACTTTAGAATAATTTGACTGGTCAAATAATTGGTAAGTTGGAGCTAAGCACGAAAAACATACTTTAAAAAAATATTTATAGTATTTAAGATGACGTGCATAAGTTGGTATGAAACTCTTTCAGCTTAACTAAATACCTCAAATTCGAATTTTAGGTATGCAACTACCTTAAAATTCTTGAAAGAGTATTTTGTTGTATTTCAAAATTCTATCCAACGCGAACAATGATAACACTTGTGATTCACGGAAAAAAAAAATTCCGATGATAACAACCAAATAAAACCTAACCGTAAATGTTATTAACTAACACACAAATTCTTAAAATCAGACAGTCATATAGTTAGTTAGAGAGTGAGGAATGTGAGTATCATCCAACCTATGCTGGGACAAATTAAGATGAAGTCAATTTAAACTTTGCACATCGATCGACCAGTAATCCCTATTCTAATTTCTATGCAGGGACAAAGATGTTTTGTTTCTTGGTCGACGAATTCAATGTTAAACCTATCTAGACCGTGCTTAAAGGATTTAAAGCACAATGTTCAGGTACATAAAATCAAGGGAGACACAAATACTTTGCCGGCTTCTCATCTTTCTTTGGCCGGTGGCAGCATTTACCTTGTCTTCTGACGCTCCGTTAGGGTGCCAACACAAATGTGGCAACATTAGCATCCCTTACCCATTTGGAATTGGAGATCGGAGTTGCAAAGAAGTATCCCACGAATTAATCTTCAATCATACTTATGACCCAGAAAGCAACGTACCGGTTCTGAGCATATACTTGCAAGGGCAGTTGACCATTACTTAATGGGTTGCTCATGATTGTGACAATGCGATCGGGTCGAGCTCCCATCGGTATAATCAGGCAATAACACTTGCTCTAATTTATTTGTTCGGGTATAGGCTGCTGTCAAACTTCCATACCCACGTGTCTCAGGACTCTGCATATTGATTTAGGAAGCTACTACAACCGCATATACGCTTGGGGTTTCAACCCCTGCAGTTATGCATTCCTTGCAAAACAAGATTGGTTCAAATTCAGCATCTCTGTTCTTTGGAATTTCAGTAATAACAACCTTCTACGTTTCGAAAACACTAGTGCTGCGCCTGTAGTGCTCGACTGGGTGGCTGCCCTCGAAACTTGCCAAGAGGTTCAGAAAAATTCGACAGCTTATACTTGTGGGCAGAACAGATTCTGTTCTAACTCAACTAATGGTCCAGGATATCGATGCTACTGCAACGAAGGTTATCAAGAAAATCCATACCTTCCTCAGGGATGCCAAGGTATAAAGTTTGCAACTTTGGTTGTCAATTTCAGAAATACAATCGCATTATAAAAGAAACAAACTGATATTTTACTTGCTCTGTATGTTATCGGATATAGATGAATGTGCTGACCCAGAAAGCAATCCCTGTGAGGGGATATGCAACAATATACCAGGGAGTTAATTCTGCACTTGCCCTGTTGGCACCATTGACGATGGTGATAAAGATGGTGTCCGCTGTATACCTGCACAGAAGCAGTTCCCAATTTTACAGTTTACTTCAGGTAATTCCCCATCGAATTTTAATTGACTACACCAGATGTTCATGGAAAATCCAATCACATTCTGTAATATTTGTGGACCAATAGTTGCTTTTGTATTTGTTGGGCACTGCTGATAGCAATTTCATGTATTTCTAGGGCTTGGCCTAGGATTCTTGTTTCTGCTCATTTCTGCTTCCTGGATATACTGGGGGATTCAGAGAAGAAAGCTCATTAAACTCGGGGAAAAATTCTTCCAAACAAATTGGCCGGTTACTGCTACAGCAACTGCTTTCTTTGCGGGAGAGATCAGTGGAGACTACAGAGATTTTCAGAACTTGAAGAAGCGACTAACAACTTTGACGAAAGTTATGTGCTTGGTCACGGAGGCTATGGAACAGTGTTCAAGGGAATTCTATCAGACAGTACCATAGTCGCTATTAAGAAGTCAAAGGTGATTGATGAAAGCCAAATTGAGCATAAATGAGGTGGTAATACTCTCTCATATTAACCACAAAAAAAGTAGAAAAACTTCTGGAATGCTGCTTGGAAACTGAAGTTCCTTTACTAGTTTATGAGTACATCACAAATGGTACTCTTCACTATCATATCCATGGTTCTTCACTCTCTTGGGAAAATCGGTTGAGAATAGCAGTTGAAACTGCAGCAGCACTTGCCTAGTTGCATTCTGCAGCTTCTCCGCCCATCATTTATGGAGACATTAGGTCCACTAATATATTTGCTGACAAGCATCTAAGGGCAAAAATATCTGATTTTGGAGATCAAGGCTTGTTCCTCCAGATCAGACTCAGTTGAGTACATTGGTGCAAGGGACGCTGGGGTATTTAGATCCAGAATACTTCCTCACCATTGGCTGGAAAAAGGTGATATGTATAGTTTTGGAGTAGTACTTGCAGAGTTATTGATAGGAAAGAAGGCAATCTCATTTGATAGGCCAGAAGATGAGAGAAATCTTGCACTGCATTTTATCTCATCAATGAAACAGAATTGCCTTTCAAAGATAGAGGACAATCGGCTTCTCCCACGAGTAAGCTGACCATCTTACGCAAGTAGCAGAATTAGCAAAAAACTGCTTGAAAATGAGTGGGGATGAACGTCCCACAATGAAGCAAGTAGCAATGGAATTAGGTCGACTACAAAATTCATCTGATCAGAATGGATAGATGCTTATAACAGTATGAAAGGGAGGGTAGTATTTGAAATTTGATATGGAGCGTGGGTGTTGATGGCATTAATTAAGCACACGCCTTTTCCATTTGTATATGTTCAACTATTCAGTGGGTTTTCTCTTATAATTAAGTTAATTAGCATAATTATTACCTGTTGTGGATGGAGAAGATGATAATTAATAAGCAGTAATCAAGAAGACTGAATTAATAAATAATGACAATTATAATTATTGGTTTATTGACGGGTCTGATACCGATATACAATAATAATGATGATAATAAGACTTGTTAGCCTAATCACACATTGAAGACATTGGAATCCCATGAGCTATATCTATGAACAGAAGTAACACAAATAATTAATTCAAACACCGAAAAAAAAACAAGTAATAATTAATTAAGATAGATATGGTTAATTAATTGAAAATTTATCACTGAATAGGAGGCCTAGAGCTAGAAGGGCGTCTTCCTCTGGCAACACTTTGAATTAAGGCCTGTCCCACGCCTTCGCCAAGGCCTTCGACAAGGCCGCCAATAAATTCAATGATAACCTGAGAGGCAAGGCGAGCAGCAGAACCGAGCATGCTGGGCTTTTCGACGCCTTTGAATCCATTAGCCTCGAGTCCATTAACCATGTTCTTGGCACAAACTGCATGGAGATGGTATTCACAAACAGTGCAGCGATAGACGCGGCCTGATCTCTTGTACCGATTGCATTCTCCGCACACAAACCCACCTTCTCCATTTGGTAAGCTGATTGCAGGCATGATTCTTAGCCGATGTGGATGAACCGATACGTTGATTTCATTAGACAGCATAGCACAACATGGATGCATCTGATAACTACACGCGTTGCATCTGAAACTATACCCTTTGGCTGCTTTTCCGCAAACATCACACTTGGATTTAAGGATTCCACCTTTCGCTGAAGAAAATTAAATTGATTAATTTGTATTCTGTTAAACAATAACAAATGAATTGGAATTGATTTCCTTTGGTGGGTGGGTTGTGATTTGTGAAATTAATTAATTCACCTCACCTGGTTTAGCTGAAAATAGGAGCTGGTGATGCATATGGAGAGGGTGAGCCTTGAGGTGGGGAGAAGCCAACCCGCAAAACTCATGTAGCTGAAAATCACATTGCTGGCAAGTGAACCTCTTGCCTGATCCATACTCCTTGCATCCTGCACAAGTAAACAGGTAAGGCAGGTCAACCTGATAGAGGTGGTGCTGTGGGTGACCAAAATGGAGAATTTCTTCTCCCAGGAGTATGTGAGGAGAGGTAGGGAATTCAGAGAGAGAAGGAATTTTTGGAGGATTATTTGTTGTTTGTATGGCCACTGAATTAGTCTTCTTCAGGGGTCTGTTGCTCATGGTGCTTTGGCTGTTCCAAATCAGAATGGCTATCAAGATTGGTTGGGGCAAATTGCACAACAGATGAAGAATATTTATTTGCTGGAAAGTAATTAGGGCACTATTAACCATATGAATATGCAGGCCATGCACAGACAGGATGCGCTACTACTTCCTTACATCTTCGCATTCATTTCATGTATTCTCACTGTGAAAAAGATAAAAGGATATTGCACTACTGTACTCGGATATCAAACTATTCTTTTTGTTTTTAATTTTATCTACTTTACTATTCTTGATTAATGGATCAACCAATCATTAGCTAATTAAAATCTATGATTAAAGTCATTTATATAAAATTAATTTATAAGAAGAAGTGAATTTTATATGTATACTAATATTAAATAATGAAAAAGATAAAAGAAATGACACTCAATTATCATTTCATAATATGCTACACCACGATTCTCTATATATGTAAAAAATATTCAAACTCTTACTATCTTTAAAAATTGCTCAAGTTATAATGAATCATTTGAAACCTAAGTATGGATCAAAACATTTTTCATAATCTTTAATCTCTGAATTTACATGTTAAAATGGATAGCAACCTTAAGCCCTATTTTTTTTTTCAAGAGCTCTATTAAAGTAGTAGTATAAGGTCCGATCCACCTCCAGAATATTTGTTATAAGGAAATTATATAAACAATTTGACAGTGTAATCGCTATATTTCAATAATTTAGAATATGATTTTTTTTATGTAAACATAATATAATGAATGATTTAAAATTAGAAGTGGAAATGGGAGAGCCACTATGCTGAAGATATTGTTGAAATATGACAATCCCACATCGGAAAGATTTCAATTTTCCACCATAGCATTAGCCTATAAAATGGCTTAATCCCCCTCTTAACAATTCATCCCAAAAACCACCAATCTCTCTACTTCTAAGATTGGTTGTATTTTTCCTCTATCTCTTGTAATATTTCACTTTGTAATATTTCTTTGAAATAGTGAAATATTATTTTAGTAGTGTCCGAGGACGTAGGCATAATTGGCCGAACCTCGTTAAATTCTGGTGTTCCTTTTATTTCTATTTAATAGCTATTGTCGGGTCTTTTACTTTGTGATATATTGTGCTTTAAATTATCTTAGAAAAATTCTGTCACCAAGACTCAAGAGTCTAAGGAAGTTGGTTTTTAAGGGAGACCATTTGTGACTCCACCAACTACCTGGGAATTTTTCTTTGTCTTAATTTTTGGCACAATTATTCATTTTGGTGGAAACTAACCCGATTTCCACAACAATTGGTATCAGAGCCAAGGTTACTGAGTTATATGCTCTGTGGTTGCGGCGTAAGCTGATCTTCCACATCAGAAATGTTTCCTTGGATTATTGGGTATTCCGCATTTGAAAGCTATTAAATAGTCTTAAAAAGGAAATGGCAAGAGACGGACAAAAATCCACAATGGACACAACAGCTTCTACTTCATCAATTTTGGCGAGAACTGCTGTGGCAAATACGAGAATTGCAGTGGAGATTTTTGATGGTACAGGCCATTTCGGCATGTGGCAAGGTGAAGTTCTAGACGCCTTATTTCAGCAAGGCTTAGACATTGCCATTGAGGGAGAAAAGCCAGAAGGTGCAGATGAGAAGGAATGGAAGACAATCAATCGTTTGGCATGTGGTACAATTCGATCGTGCCTGTCCAGAGAGCAGAAGTATGCCTTTTGTAAAGAAACTTCTGCAAGTAAATTGTGGAAGGTACTGGAGGAAAAATTCTTGAAAAAGAGCAGTCAAAATAAGCTTCATATGAAGAAAAGACTGTTCAGATTCACATATCTTCCTGGTACCACGATGAATGATCACATCACCAATTTCAATCAACTTGTAACAGATCTGATGAACTTGGATGTGACATTTGAAGATGAAGATTTGGCCCTAATGCTGTTGGGATCCCTTCCTGAGGAGTTTGAGTTTCTAGAAACTACTCTACTCCATGGGAAAGCTGAGGTGTCTCTTAGTGAAGTATGTGCTGCACTATACAGCTATGAATTGAGGAGAAAAGACAAGAAGGATAGCACCAGTGGAGCAGCTGAAGCTTTGATAGTAAGAGGCCGTTCGAAAAATAAGAACAGGGGAAAGAAAGACAGATCAAAGTCCAGAGTGGGCAAAGATGAATGTGCCTTTTGTCGAGAAAAGGGGCACTGGAAGAAAGATTGTCCTAAGTTGAGAAGCAAATCTGGCAAAGGCAAGTCTGTTGCAGATTCAAATGTAGCTGAATGTGATGATTCAGATTTTTCATTAGCATTGATGCCATCAATAAGCAGTTCGACTGCTTGGATCCTGGATTCAGGCTGTAGCCACCATATGTGTCCCAATCGGGAATGGTTTTTCGATTTTAAAGAAATTGAAGGTGGAGTTGTCTATACAACAAATGACAGCCCTTGCAAAACAACTGGAATTGGTTCAATCCAATTGAGGAATCGTGATGGATCAATCAGAACTCTGACAGACGTAAGATATGTGCCCAGTCTGACGAAAAACCTCATTTCTATGGGAATCCTTGGGAGAAAGGGTTTCACTATAATCATTAAAAATGAAGTAATGAAGGTTATATCTGGAGCACTTGTGGTGATGAAAGGAGTTCAAAGGAGCAACAACTTGTATTACTATGAAGGCAATACAGTTGTTGGAACAACAACAGCAGTTTCTAGTGATGACCATGAGCTAGAAATAACCAGATTGTGGCATATGCGCTTGGGGCATGCAGGCGAAAAATCATTGAAACTTCTGGCGAATCAAGGATTATTGCAAGGAGTGCGAACCTGCAAATTAGACTTCTGTGAGCATTGCATCAAAGGGAAGCAGACGAGAGTGAAGTTTGGCACTGCAATCCATGATACCAAGGGTATTCTGGATTATGTTCACTCAGATGTATGGGGTCCTTCCAAAACTGCTTCAATGGGAGGTAAACACTACTATGTTACCTTTGTTGATGATTGTTCAAGAAGAGTATGGGTGTATACAATGAAGACAAAGGATGAAGTATTGGAAGTTTTTCTCATCTGGAAGAAGATGGTAGAAACTCAGACGGGCAGAAAGATCAAGTGTCTTCGAACAGACAATGGCGGAGAGTACACAAGTGATCCCTTCATGAAAGTTTGCAGAAATGAAGGAATTGTTCGACATTTCACTGTCAGAAATACACCACAATAGAATGGGGTGGCTGAACGCATGAACCGAACTCTACTGGAGAAAGTTCGGTGTATGTTGTCTAATGCTGGATTAGGCAGACAGTTTTGGGCTGAGGCTGTAACATACGCATGTCATCTCATTAATCGTTTGCCATCAACTGCTATCAATGGCAAAACACCTTTGGAGGTGTGGTATGGAAAACCTGCTACAGATTATAATTCCTTACATGTGTTTGGTTCCACTGCATACTATCATGTTAAGGAATCGAAGTTAGATCCAAGGGCACAGAAAGCTATCTTTATGGGGATATCCTCTGGTATCAAAGGATATCGACTATGGTGCCCAGAGACGAAGAAAATAATCTTTAGTAGAGATGTTACCTTTGATGAGTCTACCATGTTAAAGGTAACAAAGGAGCAGACAGATGGTTCTCCACAGCAGGTGGAGGAAACTCCTAAACAGGTGGAGTTTGATAGAAGAAGAATTGTTGATCCAGCAATTGTAAAGTTTGATAAAATTACTCCTACGGCAGAAGAGGAGATAATGGTAGAAAATGGATCAGATGAGGAAGCAGAGGTTTCAGCACAAGAACCTCCTCAGCAACTTGAGCCAATTGCACTACGAAAGCCGAAAATGAAGATTAAGAAACCTGCTCGACTTGAAGATATGACTAATTATACATCTTCAGTAGATGATGAGATTTCTTCCACTTATTGTGAAGCTATTCAAAGCTCAGAAGAAGAAAAGTGGAGAAAGGCTATGGAAGAAGAGATGCAGTCCCTTGAAAAGAATCAGACATGGAAGCTAGCAAGTCTGCCAAAGGGAAAGAAAGCGATTGGCTGTAAATGGGTTTATGCAAAGAAAGACGGATTTCCTGATAAAAATGATATCCGCTACAAGGCAAGATTGGTAGCTAAAGGCTACGCTCAGAAGGAGGGAATTGATTATAATGAAGTGTTTTCTCCAGTTGTAAAACATTCCTCCATTAGAATACTGTTGGCCTTGGTAGCACAATTTGATCTGGAACTAGTTCAGCTTGATGTAAAAACTGCATTTTTACATGGAGACTTAGAAGAAGAAATCTACATGACTCAGCCAGAAGGATTTAAAGTTGCTGGAAAAGAAAATTTGGCGTGCAAGTTGAGCAAATCATTGTATGGATTGAAGCAATCTCCAAGACAGTGGTACAAACGATTTGACAAGTTTATGATAAGGCAGAAATACACAAGAAGCAAATATGATCATTGTGTATATTTACGCAAGCTACGGGATGGTTCCTTTATCTATCTTCTCCTTTATGTTGATGATATGCTAATAACTTCGAAAGATGAAGGAGAGATTCAGAAGTTAAAAGCTCAACTAAATCAGGAATTTGAAATGAAGGATTTAGGGGAAGCTAAGAAGATTCTCGGTATGGAGATATGCAGAGACAGAAAATTGGGGAGACTTTGTTTGACTCAGAAACAATATCTGAGAAAAGTACTAAAGCGTTTTGGGATAAATGAGAATACAAAACCAGTTAGTACTCCACTTGCTCCTCATTTTAAGCTCAGTGCATCTTTATCTCCGAAAAGTGATGAAGAACGAGAATATATGTCAAAGGTTCCATATGCAAATGCTGTTGGTAGCTTGATGTATGCAATGGTGTGTACGAGGCCTGACATTTCACAAGCAGTTGGAGTTGTGAGCAGGTACATGCATGATCCTGGCAAAGGACATTGGCAAGCTGTGAAATGGATTCTACGGTATATTCAGAATACTGTAGATGTTGGTATAATGTTTGAGCGGGATGAGAAAAGTGGTCAATATATAGTTGGATATTGTGATTCCGACTATGCAGGTGATTTAGACAAACGTCGATCTACTACCGGTTATGTGTTCACACTTGCAAAGGCACCGGTTAGTTGGAAGTCCACCTTACAGTCAACAGTTGTTTTGTCTACAACAGAGGCAGAGTACATGGCAGTTTCAGAAGCTGTTAAGGAGGCAATTTGGCTTCAGGGGTTGTTGAATGACTTGGGAATTGGTCAGAAGCATGTCAAAGTGCATTGTGACAGTCAAAGTGCTATTTGTTTAGCAAAGAATCAAGTTTATCATACAAGGACGAAGCATATCGATGTTCGATATCATTTTGTACGGAAAATTCTTGAAGATGGTGGAATACTTCTTCAGAAGATTTTGACTGCTGAAAATCCCGCAGATATGACAACAAAAGTTGTGACAGGTGTCAAGTTCCAACATTGTTTGGACTTGATAAATGTTATTAGAATTTGAAATTGGGCGCTTTGAAGCGCATTTGGAGACATTACTGAAATTTGTAATATAAGAGTTTAGAGGATGTTTGTTTGGAATTGTGAGATTGTCAAGGTGGAGATTTGTTGAAATATGACAATCCCACATCGGAAAGATTTCAATTTTCCACCATAGCATTAGCCTATAAAAGGGCTTAATCCCCCTCTTAACAATTCATCCCAAAAACCACCAATCTCTCTACTTCTAAGATTGGTTGTATTTTTCCTCTATCTCTTGTAATATTTCACTTTGTAATATTTCTTTGAAATAGTGAAATATTATTTTAGTAGTGTCCGAGGACGTAGGCATAATTGGCCGAACCTCGTTAAATTCTGGTGTTCCTTTTATTTCTATTTAATAGCTATTGTCGGGTCTTTTACTTTGTGATATATTGTGCTTTAAATTATCTTAGAAAAATTCTGTCACCAAGACTCAAGAGTCTAAGGAAGTTGGTTTTTAAGGGAGACCATTTGTGACTCCACCAACTACCTGGGAATTTTTCTTTGTCTTAATTTTTGGCACAATTATTCATTTTGGTGGAAACTAACCCGATTTCCACAACAGATATTACTTGCAAAAAAAAAAAGGAAAAATGAAGAAATACGTACAGGTAATGTCCCTTAATTAGAAGGCAAGCAGAAGAATACACAAAGAGAGAGCCCAGAAGAAACAGTAAGGATTCTTTGGAGGAAAGGCAATTTCATGGCTTGAAGGAAAAACATATATAATTAATTGGATACTCAATGCAGCAAAGTCAAGGTTTCTTTTAGCTTTACTTTCATGCAAATGATACGTAACAAGCTTTTTCTGGCTTTTCCCCACTAAATTAATTTCTTCGTCTCTACAGAACCCAGAATCCATATTCCCCCCCCACACTGCGCACCTCTAATAATATTCGATTCTAAAGTGAAAACAGATAAATCTCGGCAGCCTAGCTTTTTTCCTTTTTCCTCATTATTATTATTAATTATTAATATATACATAAAGAAAAAACGAAAAATAATTTCAGCGGAGAAAGAGATGTGCACTCAAACTCCCAATTTTCTGCAATATGCAACGTAATTTCTTTGATATGAGTTGTAAAGCATCTTTTGAAATGAATTTTGATGCCCTATTTGCTTTCCTTTTTCAAAATTCTACTTGAATATATATACCAATTGTAATTAAACACAAACTAAACTGTGATAAAAGATAAATTAAAAATTAAGAAGGAATGCATATTCGTTGGAACATATGGATAGAAACTAATAACTATCTTAATCTTGATCACATATTATTATTATTATTCTTGAAAACCAATGAGATAATCAAATCAGGGATTCATATCACTGCTTCTCTAATTATTCGGAACTCAGAAACCCAACAATTAATGGAGGTCTAAATGAGAGTTTTTCCACCAACATTCTTCGACTTCTCCAGCACTAGCTACTGCTAGAGGAAATATATAATTGCTTCCATTATTAAATATTTACTTAGCGTTAGAAATAATAAGGGTAATTTTTGCTAGTGGAATATTCAACCATCTGGGTGTAATTCTGAACCCACACCCTGGAGGCTGGACCTTGATTATCATGTTATTTTAGCCCTTTTGTAAGTATCAACAGGCTAAGCCTTTCAGCCCAGGCCTGCCTCCACATGCCCCAAAACCTTTACTTTCACGTTCCATACCACACCTGTTGCCCTTATTTTAAATAAATTCCAGAGCTTTGTTGCACGCAAATTAGACGGAAGAACCTGATATCCGAATCTGGTGTATTTTATTTATTGAAATTCTGAAATTACATTCATTTCTATTTAAATCATTTAATTTTTTTTTATTTTGTCAAAATTAAATTCTGAGAATAAAGGGCTTGTTAGTTGCTAAGTGAACAATATCAAAATTCAAGGAATTGAGTTAAACAAAACTATGATTGGAGGTTTAATTTAGAAAAATCCAAAAAAGAAAAGTGCAATATATATAATAAAATACATATAATTTCCGCCAAATAGACTGAATTGGCAATTAGTAATGCAAGCATATCACAAATCAATTTTGGCTGGCTGAGTGCAAGTCTCAGGATGAATTTATTTCCAAATGAAAATTTCTCAAATTCGATTCAAAGAGCAAAAGAGTATATATGAGATTGAAGAGCATTTAAATGACATATTTTTTTTTTTTACATATATATATATAATGAATAATAAAAATTTGTTGTTTAAATTTAAACAATAATGTTGATCATGCTAAAATATACTTTCAGTTAGCCACCACACATCTTGATCATTGTTTAGTATTTTTTTTCCCCTTTTTAATTAAGTTTTGTAGATTGTGGGTGTAATAGTATGCAATTAAATTAATATTGCTTTGCTGCTATAGCCTATACAATGAATTTTGTGCGTAGACTGAATTCAAATTTATTATAAAAAAAAATCTGTAGATTTAAAAATAAATATTCAAAATTTGAATTTAACTCAAATATATATAAACATCGAACAGAGGTTAACGTGAACAAATTGAAAAATTTAAAGGACAAATAATATTTTTAAAGAAAAAAATTAATTATTTTATTAAGATCAATAACTTTTTTTTCATCATTGACATATGCACTACAAAAATAACAAAATTCCGATCTTCTTAAGTTTGTGTTTGGTTCTATTTCACCAAGACATTTAATTGAATTCCATGATAAAACTGATTTACAAGTGAATTCCCTTATTTTTAATATAATTTGTATTAAAAATTTGCACCACTTAGAAAAATTAAAATAAATGTGATAAATAAAATTTTAAAAGAAAAATAAGATTATTGAAAACATATATAATATTCTTTTTGAAATCTATCAAAAATAGTTAATTTGTATTGTTTTGGGTATGTCATGTCAAAAAAGGAAAAAAGAGAGGAAAAAAAAGTTAAGGGACGAAAAATAACGAGAATGAAAGAATATAAATTAAAAAAAATTATCATTTAAAAATAATTTATAAATTTTTGATGAAATTTGATTTAATTATAATTATTTTTATAGAATTGATTCATAAGAATTTAAATTAATTTTGCAAAAGAGGGTGAGGATGGACGGGGTAGGACGTGGGAGAAAAGAAAAAAATCCTTTGGAGTAGTGATTGTGGGGGTCCACACTATATTAAACTGTGGGGCCAGCCTGGGATCTAAAAATATAGGGCATCAATCAATTATCAATACAATATCCATCCCTCGCACATTTGAGGAATAGCCGAATTGGTGTAGTGTCAGTTTGGTAATAAGAACCAGATCCAGACCCAAAGAAGTAATGAATCAACCTCGAAAATACCCAAAAGCCCAAACCCAAGGGCAAATGCAATTAGTTCTTTTTCTTTTTTTTTTTTGGGTACATAAAGCAATTAGTTATTTGTTTCATTGGTGTGTCGGCACATGATGTGATGTTGGTAGGGGTATGACTCTCCTCTCCTTTGACCTTTCACCACCGCCCTCCACCGACAACCACCACCAAAAAATGAGAAAGGACTACTGCCCACCGCTCTCGAGCGTCAACGGAGGCACGGTGGGTAAGCTGTTGCTGTGTTTCGAGACAAAGCCATTAGTGGCCACATTTCTAGCCCTCACTCTGGTCGTGCTCCTCTGGAACCTCCCTCCTTACTACCAAAACCTCTTCTCCACAACTCGCCCTTGCTCTGCCCCCACCTCCACCTCCTTAATTGCCTCTAATGTTTCTTCATTGCCTGTTACCTCCTCCGCCGGTTCAGTATCCGGACAAAAATACTCTACTCTGGTGAGTACGTTCGACCGAAACAAGCGGATCTTCCAGGCATACGGCAACGCGGCTGCTCTATTTGTTCAAATGGGAGCATACCGCGGTGGCCCGAGGACCTTTGCGGTAGTGGGACTGGCTTCAAAGCCCATTCATGTGTTCGGGCGCCCATGGTACAAATGTGAGTGGATCTCCAACAACGGTTCTTCTGTGAGGGCTAAGGCCTATAGGATGCTACCAGATTGGGGGTATGGTCGTGTCTACACTGTTGTTGTGGTAAATTGTACCTTCCCCGTGAATCCGAACCAAGACAATGCGGGCGGGAAGCTGATGCTGAATGCTTATTACGGGGAATCTCAGAGGAAGTACGAGAAGTTTGTGGCATTGGAGGAAGCACCTGGTGCTTACAACGACTCCAAGTACCATTCGCCGTATCAGTACGACTATCTTTATTGTGGGTCTTCTTTGTATGGAAATTTGAGTGCCTCCAGAATCAGAGAATGGATGGCTTACCACGCCTGGTTTTTCGGACCCAATTCCCATTTCGTATTTCACGATGCGGGTGGGGTAAGCTCTGAGGTAAGAGCTGTGCTGGAGCCATGGGTGCGAGCTGGAAGGGCCACGGTTCAGGACATACGAGGTCAGGCTGAGTTTGATGGATATTATTATAACCAGTTTCTGGTGGTGAATGACTGCCTCCACAGGTACAGATATGCTGCCAATTGGACATTTTACTTTGATGTGGACGAGTATATCTACTTGCCAGTGGGCAATACTTTGGAATCGGTTCTCAACGAATTCTCGGATTATACCCAGTTCACAATTGAGCAGAATCCCATGTCCAGTGTCCTCTGTTTGAGTGATTCCACCCAGGATTATTCCAGGTATAATATAATATTATAATTTTCAGGGTTTTAATTAGCTTAGTACTTGTAGTAATTTGAGATGTTGTTTGCTTAATTTAATTTAGGGAATGGGGATTCGAGAAGCTGGTATTCAGGGAATCAAGAACTGGGATACGAAGGGATCGAAAATATGCAATACAAGCAAAGAATGCATATGCGACGGGGGTTCACATGTCCGAGAATGTGATTGGAAAGACCTTGCACAAGACGGAAACTAAGATTCGTTATTATCATTACCACAGTTCCATTCAAGTGCAAGGGCAAGTGTGCAGAGAATTCCTGCCTCAATCAGCCAAGAACAACGTCACTTGGTACAATAACCTCCCATATGTGTACGATGATAATATGAAGAAACTGGGGAGCACCATTAAGGAATTTGAGCGAAATACCATTGGAAATGTACAGCCCTAGCTACTCTTGAAAGTTGGTTGAAATAATCTGCTCTGCTCCCATGCATGTGGAAGCATTATTTTATTTGACCACGCACCTTCACGCTTCTTAATTGGCCAGCAATTCAAATCTTGGACATTCATTCAATTTGCTCAAACTTCACTTCTCAATATTGGTATTGCTTGCAGACCGACCCACCGCATCCCCTGCTCCTTAGATGCTTATGCTCATATCCTAATATTTAGCAGCATCAGGCGGACCACATTTCAATATTGCTTTCTTTTGTCTATAGATTTTTTTTTTTAAAAAAAAAAAGGATTAGTATTTCACTTGTAATATTCCCATATTTCCTTGGTTTTTCTCCTTCAAATGAACATTTATTTTTGATAGGGTATTATTATGATTTTAATTTAACTAAATAAATTTTTATGCGACCGTGCAATGTAAGGCTTCGTTTATGTAATAATTGGCTGTCTGAGTCTTTCAAACTCTTTGCGTACATAGATTTATGTGTTTTTGTGAAGTTTCTTAATTTGACATTTTAAGGGACAAAGATGCCATGAGAAGTGATGACATAGAGAAATTATTAAGAGGCAAACTGTTGAGTGTTGAATCAAATACGAACTATACAGCAACTTTTTCTTAACTTTTTCGATTAAAGGGTGAGTACTGAGTGCAGAGTCCATCCCCATATAACAACAAAATACCATTATGAAATATGTTAATGGTAACAGGACCTAAGATTATTTATCAATTAACTCGGACATTCATAAAATATGTATGAATATCAAAAAAGTTGGCCTTTGGCTTCTCATTTAATCTCCGAAAAACCAAACTTGCTACTCAAATGGACATTTTATCGGCAAAAATATAATTCTTCCAAAACTAACTTTCTCAAGACCCTAGCTACCAATTACGCGTCACAAGCATGCGCCTATAGAAAAATAGTTATCGGACTCAAACAGTTAAATGGGCCTAAGTCAACACTGATCAGCCCTCCCGTTTCTTTCAGCCATATTTTTTTTTTCCAAATATAATTTTTTGTATTTAATTATTGAAAAGTGAAAACGCAAACCATTTATGATAATTGATGCCTTACTAACAAAAAAGAAAAAAATATATATATGTTATTTTTTATTTTTCTTTATTGAATAATCAATAAATAATTACAAGAAAATTGCTTCTACCGCTGCAGATACAAGTTCCTTTTTTTTTTTTGATAAAAATACACGTTCCTAAATTATTTGTAGCTATGTTAATATTGTATGATGATGCAAGGTTTGTTTCACTGGATAAACAATAATTTTCATATCACAAATTGTGTAACCATGATAAACTGCAGAATTATAAAACTATTCTAATCACCATTATTATTAGTAGTAATAATAATAATAATAATAAATTTTAATTGTATAAATTCTACAATTTAAATTGAATTAATATATATAATATGATTTTAGGTTTAGTCAAATGGTATAAATTCAAATATTTAATTGATTAACTTAAATAAACATCACTAACAAATTTCTTCTATTATTACATATATTATATACAATTTATATTATTTTTGAAACTTCAATTATCAACAGAGAAATATTTGTCAGGTTTACAACAGTCTTATCACATATTTATCAAAAAGAGGCAATTTATTTATATTCAGTTTACAATAGATTTATCACAGATTTACTGAAAAAACAGGATGCTGACTAATATATAAATGTGAATTTAATTTCAGGAAGATAATGATAAAACTTATGACCATACTTCGTATACCTAACATATAGTAAAATATATCTCATATATACTAAACATATGACTTACATAAAGTGATTATATACGTTTATCTTTATTATAACTCTTTCGTATACCTCACATATACTATTCCCTATTTTAATATAATAACTTTTATCATCACGCAGTTAATATAATAACTTTGTGATTTTCATTATTTGATTGTTCTTTTTGTTTAATCTCATTTGCTTGTTAATGTCTATGGCAATTTGATGCACAATCCTTATTAATTAACAAAAGATTTTTTGTAGGCTCGACAAATATTTCCCAAAAAATGATTTTTTTATCCAAAAGATAGGCCTGAGCCTATAAATATACATTAACAAAAGATAGGCCTGGGCCTGTACCTTTTTACTCTTAAGCCCGAGTTTCATATTCAGCCAACCTGCGAACTTTTAAGTGTGAGGCCCGTTTGTTTGAAGTGAATAAATATAAGATTTTAACATAAATTTATAGATGAAATCAGAGACAGACTATCATATATGTAAAAAATAAACACTACTCTACATACATAACAAATTAGTTTGATTTAGAAAAAAAGTTTATAGGCTCGACAAATATTTTCCATTATTTGCATATTCCATCACTTCACATGCAGGCATAAATAATAGTTTATGAGCCAGATTTTCTGTGGCCCTGATCAATGCGAGTGATGTGTTGGGTACACTTGGCAATAATTGAGAACCAAACTATTGTTTTTGTCTTAACATAGGATACTAACCTGTAACCTACTTCCTAGCAAATGCCTCTCCAATAAGGGGTTTTTATCTGTATTTGGTCTGCTGTTTCTTTAAAATGTGTTTGTGGGGGTTGTATGGATTTTGAACTTCCGAAACATACCAAGGAAGAAAATCAATGTCTTAGCCTTTAATTATTAATCCTAACAAGCCTTAAATGAGACTTGTTACTAGTTTTAGAACAGTATGTTTTAATTTTGTCCAAGATAAGCGGATAAGCACTGAGGCTTTAAATTAATATTTATATAATTTAATTAAATAATGGATAACACAAATAAAGATAGCATGCTGCATGATTAGATGGAGTTAGTGTAAGCCCTTTTTGGAGGTGCAATTGTTCTTTATGACACTACTGCCACTTACTTTTGATACTTTATGGTTTTTTTTTTTTTAATGTAACAGTGGGTAAATGGAACCTAAAAAAAATAAGAAAAAAATGGTTTCTTCTTCTTGCTGTAAAAGAATGCGCTTCGAACTTAAAATAGCTTAAATAAATATGGGCATCGAACACTTCTTTGTAAAAGTTGGGAACTGTAGCAGTGATCTATAGGCAATATTGAAAAAGTGGAATTGATGTCGGTAGTCCTGGCCCATCCTCAACTTATTGCCCAAATAGTAGTACATACTGATACTTACAGTCAACCAGGAAACAAGCTGCTGTCATGAATCTTAAGGAATGAAAATGGTAGAAAAACCAAATTCATTTTTTCTTTTTTCATCTCAATTGGATCTTCATTTGTCGTGTATATATAGAAACTGGAAAGCAATAACATTTTGCATAACAATTGTAAATAAAAATGGAGTTACGTATCCCTTTGCGCTTTCAATGCCAATAATCCAAATATAGAGGTGAGGTCTCACATCTTTATGCACAATCACATTAATGAAAGGTGTGGAGTACTGGGGCTACTCTCTTTTTGCACAATGCCATAATGTAATTGTAGTGGGCTTCAAGAGGGATTCCAATTTCCACATATGTAGTAGAAAGTTTGATCAACTTTTTTTTTATTTTTTTTTATATATATAAATGTGTATAGTATTTTTCTTTTGGCATTATTGACATCCTGACAACTCAGTCAAAATTTTATTCTTTGGATGTTACATAACGCCTCTGTAGTATGGTTTTGTTTCAAAATGTCCAAATCAATTTGCAATTATTTCGAAAGTAGGGTTCATCTCTAAATCTCTTAAATAAAAATAAAATAAAATTTTCCAGTATTTATGATATGATATAAATTGGGTGGGCCAGTCATAAGGCACCAGGCAGAGGAAGGGACGACCTTCCTTTATCTTAGTTTACATCTGGACCGGAGTGCTCCTTCCACATGTAAAACATGATGAAATTATTTTACTCTATATAACTTCCTTTTTTTATTAAAAGGAAAAAAATTAAGGATATTGGCTCATGTAATGTTGATAATATAAACAATAACAAGGAGAGATTTTTTAAAATATATAAAGCCGTATTAAACTAATCTAATTATACGCAATACATATGCAGATTTATTTATTATTATATTTATATTAATTAATATAAATAAAATAATTAAATTTATATTACTGTCTAATAAATTAGTTTACAGATATTACAATATTTTCAAATGAGCTAACTACTAATGAAAAAAAAAAGGTTAATTAATGGGCAAAGACTAATTAGATAAAAAGGAGGACTAGCAATTTCGTCCATTTAAATTAATTAGGAAAGGGTATGTTTGATGGTAATAGGGATAAATTGAATTTAAAAAAAAATAAAAAATTGTAATAGAACAATTGGGAAGTGCAAAGTGTTGGTCAGTTATTATGGAAATAGTATAAAAGCGAATCTCGGTGTGTGATTATAAAAGAAAAGAGTTGGCCAAAAGAAACACTTATGCAACCTAAAGATGCCACCAGACGATTGCACATTGGCGGTTTGACCACAGCAACATATAACAAAGTCGGTTTGGTTTGGTTTGTCTTTTAGATGAAAAAAAAAAAGCAAAAAACAAATCTTGTATTCTCCACCTCCTCCATGTAATGTTGACTTAGGAAACAACATAAGTTTCCTAATAATCTAGTTTCTGCATTTAGGAGCAGCTTCAGAATTATATTTATATTTTAATATGATATGATTAATAGGCAAAAAAAAAAAAAATTAGGGCTGCCTGATTGACACACACTCTCACACGTGTGTTTTGGTAAGGTGATGGAAAGAAGAAAAAAAAAAAAAACAAAAGCCACTGTCAACATGCGTTCGATTTAACCATATTTAAAATGGGGCCCCACTTCATTGGACACTTGATTAGTTGAGAGGATGACCCACGGTTATTAATAAACTAAAAAGGAATCTGATCGTTGCTGTCTCCATTTGTGGCCGTCGATATATGCCGCTGTTTTCCTACTGTGAGCACGTTTCCTTTTCATTTTTCTTTCCATTTTATATTTATGGTGCTGGTTTTTTACGACCGCCTTATAAATTTCATTCCATCTTTGGGTTTCCTTTTCCCTTCCTTCTTGAGTTTCCCTAATACCGTTCCCAAACGCAGTAATACTATATACTAAGCCCTGCTCTGTTTTACTTCATTCTGAATTGGATTGCTTCTTTTTTTTTTTTTTTAATTTCCCAGATTCAATCAATCCCCGTTGCTTGGAGCTGTGCAGCTCAACTTATTGGTAATCATCAGTAGCTGCAGATTGGGATATTTCATTTTGAGGAAGTGATGGTATTGTTTTTACATAAGTTTATGCTTTTCCCAATTCGTTATCTTTGGTTTGTAACAGTTTAATTTGATTTTTCAAACTCGCAGGTGAGTCCTTTTGGAAAGATGGGTGATAAGGATTTAGGTCCACCATGGTTGAGACCAATGCTGAGAGCCAGCTACTTTGTTCCTTGTTCAGTTCATGGAGATTCTAATAAGAGTGAATGTAATATGTTCTGTTTAGATTGTATGGTTAATGCCCTGTGTTCTTATTGTTTGATTCACCACAAAGATCACCGTGTTGTTCAGGTTTGTATCAAATTTAAACATTGTAATAGTTTGACTGAAATGGATAATGAATACAAGTAATGGGGTGAATGTTGCTGTTGCAGATAAGACGATCATCATACCATAACGTGGTGAGGGTGAATGAAATTCAAAAATACATAGATATATCTTGTGTTCAGACTTACATTATAAATAGCGCAAAAATTGTGTTCCTCAACGAACGCCCTCAGCCAAGGCCTGGAAAAGGTGTTACCAATACTTGCGAGATTTGTTGTAGAAGCCTCCTTGATTCTTTCAGATTCTGTTCTCTTGGTTGCAAGGTTTCTTCTTTTTCTCAATCTCGTTTTCCCTTCTTGCCCTAGTTGACTTCAATTTTTAATATATAAAAATTACAATCTTTGTTCTCTGGAAATCGAAAGGTACCCACCCATGAACTCTGTTCTAATTAGAATATCTTCATCGACCTAACCTCAAAGTGAGAGAATGTGATCTATATGGATATTGTCATATGGGGACCAAAACTTGCTTGCATATACATTTTCCCTTTCTTGATCTTTGGACTGGTAGTTGATTCCGTGTTTAAATGATCTTTTGGTTTCTCTGTTATTTTGCCCTGTTCTTACCTACTCTGTTTCCTATAGTTAATTTATTCAATGACCCATTTTCAATTTTGTATATGGTAGCTTGGAGGCATGAAGAGGGGTGATCCAGACCTCACATTCACACTCAGATTGAAGCACAGTCGGGACCCTTTCCTTGGTGGGTCTGAATCGGATGAGTCCTCTACTCCAAAAAAGATTAGAAAGACGCATGCCTTCAACCGTTTGATGGACGGACTTTCAATTTATTCTTCTGATGGGCATAACAATGATGGTAGCTCTGGAGATGAGGCCACTACCAACATTTCTCCATCTACTCCTCCCATATACAATCACCGCAATGCCAGGAGAAGAAAGGGTATACCTCATCGTGCTCCATTTTGAATTTCCCATAAAAGTTATTTTTAAAAAAAATGATAGAAGATATATAAGAACAAGGATTAAAAAAAATGGAAAACAAAAAATAAGGAAGGGAATGCTCAGTGTGTAGTGAAAGATGACATATAAAAATTACTAGGAAAAAAAAGGAAATGTGAAATGTGAGGAGGGATTGTTGTAGTCATGAGTTTCTTGTGTAAATACTTGAAAAAGTAATGTGTTTCTAGTATGTTATGGTCTCTTATTATGTATAGTAATTAGTGCTGGGATTTTATATTTTTCTAGATTAGAAATCTTAGGTGGAATTATTATAATGTCCATGTACAGATAATTACATGCATATAGGTTTTGGGTAGTTGGAAAGATGGTACTAATGGAGAGACATTATGATGGGATATGTACATAAGAATGTGGTTTGTCCACATGGATATATAGTGATACTTTAAAAGTTATACTTTGTGCTTTTTTCTTGCATATATATTATGTGTCCAATGTGATGAATATGTAAGCAATGACTTGTATGATAAAGCCAAACAATACCATGGATTTAGAATTTTTAAATGCCACATTATATGTGATAATGGAAAATAATGAGTTGGGAGTTGATTATTTAGGGCATATGGTTAGAATATGTGCATAAGTTGCCAATGTGAGTTGTGACAGTTGTCTTCACAGTGTCCGTGTACATTTTAACGATAATTAGATGGTATGGGGAACATTTATGCTTATGGAGTTAGGTCAGGATGAGGAGTGTGAGTCTCTGTGTGTGTGTGTGTGTGTGTGTGTGTGTGTGTATGTATTGGTAATGTGAAGAATATTAGGATTGATCAGGTGGTTGGTTGGGGATTAAAACTGGTCAATGATCGATATTGGATTAGTTGTCAGTGATTTTGAGGGCCGTATATATCCTATCCCAACCCTGAAGTTCAAACTGTCTCTACACACAGCGTATGCTTGAGTTATACAAATGTAGTAATAATTGTTCCTTTTTTTTTCGGTAATATGGTAATAATTGTTCTTTGATTGCAAAGCGTTTGCGTTTGCGTTCACGTTCACGTTGAGTTAGATATATTGCATCTTTGATATTGATTTTACGAAAACAGCCAATTGGCGTTAATGAAGGATTTTTTTTTTTTTGAAATTTTATTAATCAATTTAAACATATATATAGTTGAAACATTGATTAATTTGATTTTCGAATATTGATTCGTAATTTTTGGAGATATTTCCTAGGGAATGGCTATTCACTATATAAACATAATAATCCAATATTCAGTAAAACATTTAAAAGAGATGGGAAGATGAGTGGAGGAGGACAATTAAATAAAATTAAGAAATGAGAGAGAGAGGTGTGGTTAAGATGAAATCAAATAATAGAAAAGCTTACGAGACACGAAAAGCCCCACAAAGACGAGGGACATCCCTCCCCAGATGCTCCTAATCTTTTTTTTTTAAATAAAAAATAAAAACAAACAAGTGGATGATGATGAGAGCCGTGAGGAATCTGGAAGACTGCGTCTGCGACTCGCACTCTTCTTCCCTCCTCTTCCACCCCACTTTTCCATTATTTTCCCTTCTTATCCTCTCTTGATATTTTCTTAATTTCCCATTGAAATGCTTGTTGATTCACTAAATTAGGAAAATGAAACTATATTCATTAACAATTAGAGTGAATTATTGGAGGGGTAGGGAGGGGACAATGATATATAGTATAGTTGCAGCTTCTCTTCATTGAAAGGGAAAATTTTACATTGCTTTCAGTCAGTCATCCTTCAAATTTATCTATTTAGTCTTTAAAATTTTAATTTATAATGTTTAAACAAGTATTTTATTTAACACATATTATCCAAAATTCCATAGGTCAAATAATTATTTATGAAATCATTACGAATGGCCAATTTTGTTAATAATCAAAATCTTATTGAATGCCATATTAAGTACTCCATTTAAGATACAATTTGCGTAACGAAACATAAGTGTTAAGAGGGTGAAATCTCCAAAGTTTCAAGTTGCAAAAAATAAATAAATAAACAATGGAAAGGCAAAAAAAAAAAAGAGGAGAGAGGTGGGAATTGTAAGTTGGAAGGTAGTGAAGCCGAAAGAAGGCTTACTGTATTGTATTAAGAGAGTGACACGTAATATAGATGAGAGGGAGCGAAGATGGACAGATGGCCTTCCCATCCTTAAAAATTCTACAATATTCTACTACTGCACAAGTTATAATTAGGGTAGCCAGGAATGGAGATGTGTCCATTTTTATCCTCTCGCATGTGCTCCGAGTCCCACAGCAACAACGACAGCAACTCAATATATTAGTATATAAATAGCATGTAATGTCGCCCGCCGCCTATACATGCAACCTCTTCTTCCATCTTTCTTACATACACATGTTCCATATATAGTTCTGTCTTGAAACAGCTGAGATAGGGAATGATGTTCGCCATGTATATAATATATATATGTATAATTTGGATTCTGCTTCATCTAAGACTACCTTTCTCTCTGTGTGCATGTAGTGGGAATGAATGAATGAGGATAAGGAACTAAGGAAGTGGATGCCACTGTGCGTAAAATATATATATATAAATCTAATGGAATGACCTTTTGGGTTTATTCCTCTCCATTATTAATTTATTTATTTCTTTATTAATTATGTTTTTTCTTTTTGTACATTATCCCAAAATTTGACATAAACCGAATAAAACTCATGGTCCTGACTCAGATTGCCGATAAGGCTAAATTTATAGGTTTTTGCATCAGATATTTCGTCATTTCTCCTGTTCTACTAAATCATTCCTTTGTAATTTTATCCCTTCTAATTACTCTTATACCTCTACCCTTTTTCTTCATTATTTCCTTTTATTTTACTCCTTAATTTTCTATTTCTTTTAATCCTGCATCTATTTTTATTTTATACAGTTACTTGTATTGTATTATCTTAGTTTTTGAAATCTATATATGGCTCCAAAAAAAATATTTATATATAACATAGTGTAATTCAATCTATGGCTTTTGGTAATGAATTTTTTTTACTAAGGAATTTCTTCACTTACAAGTTTAGTTTATGCCATGATATTGGACTTACAACATAAGCAAAAACGAAAACTGGAAATTCAGAACTGTTTGATTATTTTGTGTCCACCAGATTTGTAATTGGTTATTAGTGGCGAATCTACAAAGGCATTGCGCAATTACCAGCCTACTGGGGCATCCAGTTGGAATAAACTATTTCTAATTTTTATGTATAGCCATATATATCCATATCTTGGAATGTTAAAAGCATGCATTCATTAAGCTCCTGATAAAGGTGTCCATTGTTGCAAGTGGGCTCTCTAATTAACTACCAAGAATAATTAATAAACACATAATTATATTTTATAAACAGATTTCTTTCGAAAAAAAATCAGAAGCATTTCTTTTTATTCAGAACTTAATCTCAAAAAAGAGAATGAATGTAATTAGTCCTGTTGGCATAAATTAATTCCATAATATAACACGTATACTCACATTTTTATGGGAAACTAATTAATACACCTAACTCCTACGAAAAACCTAATTGAATATTGACTGTGACTAAACAGACCAATTAAGCCTCTACTCTAAACGGCAATTACAAGTCGGTTCCTATTTATAAGCCAATCCCTATGAATTGGCCTAAGAAAATAATAATGTCAAATACTGAACTCAGATAATTATATTGAAAGTGATCGAATGTTTGAATATGATTGCTTATATATTATAATCTACAACATGTATAGTGCCGTCGTTCATCATTTTAGACAATTTTATTATTGTTGCCACATAATAATAATAATAATAATAATAATTATTATTATTATTATTATTATTATTATTATTATTATTATTATTATTATTATTATAGTTCGTAGATGACATTTGGTATTTCCATCAATACAGAGCCCCAGAATTTTCAAAACTGGATTTTTGTCTATAAAAATATAATTATGACATATTTTTATTTATTTTTTAAATGGTTATGTCTCTCTTGAATTATTCAAGATTTTTATTATGAACACTATGAATTTACTTGAATAACATTTATATTAATTTCAAATTAAATATTTACCCTTAAAATTTTATAAATTTTCAAAAAAAACTTTACTTCTAACACTCAAAATTATTTATTTTTTCATTGTTGTAGATTCACTTATATATATATATATATATATATATATATATATATATATATATATATATATATATATATATATATATACATCATTTAATTTTTTTTTTAAAAAATAACCTTTTAAATTGGGTTTTGTATTTATACACCCCTATGGTTATACCATTTTTTTTTAAAAAAAAACTTTACATATCCTTCACAAAAATTACATACTTTTTTCCCCTACAAATATATAAGTTTATAGCTCCCCCCCTCAGCATGAAAATAAAATATACTAGAGCATACCGTTTCAAACTTACAAGTATGATGCTTTATTATGGGAAGTGGAGGTTGATAGAATATTTAATTTGTATAGTAAATAAGCCTTTTAAAAAAAATGTTGTAAAGGAGGAGGGTTGCCATTGGGGGCTGACCATACGACTAAAAGAGTTAGTTTTGATTATGATGGGGCAAAGCCCACTGTAGTAGATTTCAGCTTTCACAGAAACGTTGTCCTTTTGGCCCACCATAGCGTATCTATTGCAGTAATACACTATTTTGATTTTTGAGTTTCCCTCTTGTATTAATTTTTTTAATTAAAAGGTGATATAATGATATTCCATTCACATATTTAAAAGGTGATGTATCTTTAAGCTCGAATTTACTAATTGCAAACAATTATAATATATTTGATTTTTTTTTCAAATTTTTTTTTTAATAAGTTATCAAAAAGAGAGCTAATCCTTTTCCTTTTAAAATTCTCTTCCTACCATAATAACGAGTGTAAATATTCAAATTGATAGGTTTAGATTTCTCATTTTTACACTTCCATAAAAAAAAGATATAACCAATCAAATAATTAGGGATCTATTACAATTGTTTATTTTATTTTATTTAAATGCATTTGCAATAAAAACAAATTTATATGTGATTAATTGTATCAATACAATTGGGAATCCTGATAATTAATGTGTCGGGGAGATGAACTTACAGCCCTACTTGACATAATCACAAATGTTTGTTTTATTACTGTTATTAATTACTAATTCGATTCAGGAATATCACAAAAGGTAAACTATGAATCGGACAAACAGAGACTCTATGTCTATTTGTCTACTATTAATCCAAAGTATATAAATTACAATAAAAATGGTTGATTAGAATGTTGCTAGCTAGAACATAAATTTTAGTTATTTTCTATTAATAACTAAAAATAATAAAATAATTTGATAATTTTAATGACTAGCATTGCCTTAAATCTTTTATTAATTGTTTAGAGTTTAAAGAGTTTATTCAACCATATTTATTATATTATATATTGATGCTAATCATTTATTTTTTTAATGCACGTTTTTCAATACAGTGACAATTGGAAACCAAATATCATTGTTAGAAAGCAATAAATGTCCGGGAATGAAAATTTTGCATAGGAGCCATTAAGAGGCACTAATAAACTAAGAAAAATAAATGATAAACAACAGCAATACATATAAGTACATATTTAGTTTTTTTTTTAAACTTTGAATACATAGTATCATATCATGGCCAAAAAAAACATAATCATAGATTGATTGAGCAACTGGGTTTAGAAAATTTTAGCATAATTTTTTATTGTGTGATAATTTAGGGTAGATTTAATATTTTTTTAAATTTTAATTTGAATGTGTTGAATTAAATTTTATGTTTTAATTTATTTGTTTTATTTGATTTTTTAGTGATTTATGATAGATTGTTTGTATATTTTAAAATTTTTAATGATTTAGTTAGTTTTAATTTTATGTAATTTTAATTTTTTAATAATAAACGGATAATTAAGCGGGTTCGTATATTAATCAGATAATATTAATAAGATTTGAGAAGGGTACGTATATTAACATTATAATTTTAAATGAGTTTAGGTAGGAGTATATATAATCGGGTTCATATTTGAGTATAACAATTTTCATGAATACTCTGTTCGTTGTCATCTCTAGCCACACTTTGTTCTTTATGGTTTTCACTTGGTTATTATTAGGTGTATATGCAGATAATAGATCTCTCCAAATTAGATCAAAGAATAAAAAAAAATTCAGAACTGATTTTGTATTGTTACTTTTTTACTATAACCGAACTAAATTATACAATTGACTTTAATTTTGATGAATTTATATTTTTTATTAATATTTAGATCAAAAACTGTACTGAATTGTAACTAATTATTCTATAACTAAATTGTACCGAAATATCTGATATTTAAATTTTTATAATTTTACTGTATATAATAGTTAATAAAAATGAAATAATTTATATATAACATTATACAAATATAATGTAACTTAAACGTGTAATTATATACACTTTAATCCATTTAATTAAAATTAAAAATAAATTTGTTAACTAATTAATAAAATTAATATGATATTTATAATAGTAATAGATTTAAATAATAGATTTTATGTGTTAAAATAATTTTATATGCTAAAAATTTTAGATATGATGGTATAAAAAATTCTATAACTTACATGTAAGTCTAAGATAAGTTTATCATCAAACCAATTAATTATTTTTGTATTAATATGCAAATAAAAACATATTTGTAATATATTGTTAGTTTTCATTTTTTACTCTAATTTTGTTATCACTAATTATATATTTTGTAGCATTTATAATTTATTCTAATTGTATTATAAAATAAATATAAATTATATTAATATATTATTTGGAAAACCAATTTAATTTCAATCTATACCTAATTTATAATAAGTGTATAATTATTTAAATGCAATATATTCTAAAGTAACCTAATTTATAATATTTTATTATTATATAATAACTTATTATATTTAATAATAAGTATCACTTGGTCATGGGCTGAACTGAATTATTATATGAACAAATTATAATATTATAAGTAAATAGCTAAATACATGTGAGGTCAGCAGAGGGGGAAGGTAGTCTTTTTTTTTTTTTTTTTTTTTCCGGTAAAAGAAGACTTAATTAAAAGGGGACTTTGCTGTGTAATTATAGATGAGATATGAGACTTTGATTTTGAAAGCATAATAAATGTACAATAAATTTTATAATTGAAAATTTTAGGATGAATAAATATTTTAGAGCCAATTTATAAAAAAAAATAATATGGTAAATTTATTTAATTTATTTTAATGAATTAAAAATTTAATATGCGTGAACTCTAACCAAATAGCAAGATCCTATAAATTTAATTAATCTGTCTTATTAGTTAATTAATTATTTTATTAAAAAATAAAATTAGGGATTGGAATGGTATTAGTTAAAAAGAAGAAAACAGCACATTGCCTGTTTGAAACAGCGAATAATAAGGGAAGGGAACAATGTGTTGCCAGGTGCAGGAATTGTTTAATATATAAGGGGAAAATATTTATAAATAAATAAAGATGAAATGTTTACGATGGGATGGATCCAAGGGGTTGAAGTTGATAATTTGTGGGGTTGGTCAGCTGGTACAGTTAGGTATTTTTGTAGTTTTGTACGGACGTTGACAATTAAAAGCGAAACCATCGCATTACTACAGCTTCTTTCTTTCTTTCTTGCGTAGCATGCAAAGTGATCATGTCATTCACTGCAAGTTTTTATCTAATTCATACTCATCAAATTTCGGGTTTCGTTTCTCCTCTTTCTTTTATTTCTCTTACATATTAGTAGTTTAATCTGCTCTGGATAGAATATTGGTAGGTAAATTTTATGAAGTGAATCAAAGAATTTCTGAAGGAAGAACAACTGAATCAATAATACAACAACATAATATATAAAGAAAATGAAAATTGAAAAACAAAGATTTTGTAGTAATAGTGTGCCCGAAAATCTTACTCTCCGAATTGAATATGAGGTTAAAGGTTAGGAGTAAAATTTAAAACTAAAATAAGTTCAAGGCGCGTGGCCACGTTCGTCATTGCTGAATGTATTAGATTGCAGTTGAGTGCTGTTGGTTTGTTTGAAATGTTTGCCTAACAGAATTTCGCTTATGACGGCCTCGCTGACGTCAACACCTCTTCTCTGTACCCTTCTCTTAAAAAATTCTTTTTATTAGCTATTCATCCGCCTTTATTTTTGCTCATTGTAATTCTTCTCCCCCTCTCTCCTGATCTCTTCTTCTCCTTTAATTTCATTTCCATCTGTAACAATATTAATTTATTGAAGAAACAAATGGGGGCGTGCTTATCTCTTTCCTCTTCCCCCCCTATCGCCAACGCCAAGGTTGTGTCCATTAATGGTACTCTTCGAGAATACAGTGTTCCTGTATTTGTCTCTCTAGTTCTCCAGGCTGAATCATCTTCTGATTCTTTCTTTCTCTGCAATTCTGATTTCTTATCCTATGATGATTTTATTCCGGCTTTGGATTCCAACTCTCAGCTCTATGCCGATCAGTTATATTTCGTTCTTCCCAGATCTAAGCTTCGAAACAGGCTAAGCGCTTCGGATATGGCTGCTTTAGCCGTCAAAGCTAGCGTAGCCTTTCAAAATGCATCCAACGAGGATGGTCATCGCCATAAGAAGGCTAGGATTTCTCCTGTTTTTACCATCAATCGATCCTCCTCACACCCTCTCACCCCTATTAATATTGAATATGGTGGTGTTATTAAACAAGATCAACGCCCTCAACAGCAATCTCCTGCGGGGATTTCCAGATCCGGATCTGTCAGTAGATTGCAAAAGTATACTTCTAGACCAGCCAAATTGGCTGTTCGGTCTTTTAAACTCCGATTAAGCACCATTTATGAGGGGACAATGCTCTGAGAGAGCTAGTCTCTTCTTCTTATTTTTTATTTTCCTAGAGAAACAATCCAAATTTTGAGAGAATTAGAAAAAAATTGGTGTGCTAATTTATGCTTCTTGTAAATCTAAACAATGCATGCAGATGGTTGCTGGGTGATTTTATGTGAAATTATAATCATATTTTCTGATGAGATTATATATGTAATTTATTAATTTTTATATATTAATTTGTAATTAAAAAAATCAAAGCATAAATTAAGAAATATTCTTGATATTTTTATATGCGGCTGTAGAATTAAATTAGAAGAAAGAAAGGAACTAAAAATTTGACGGAAATATATACAAGTGTGATTGAAATGGGTATATAGGGAAGGGAAAGTTCCAAGTGTGAATGGAAGAAAGCAGATAGGATAGGTAGAAGTAGCCTTCTGAAAACCCACTATCATAATTCAATTAAGTTTGTTAAATATCAAAATATAATCAATAATATTCAGCAAGTAGATACCCATTAAGTTTCAAAGCCCACAGAAATGGAAAAGGTCGACAGTTGTTTGTGTAGTCGGTTTATGTATATATGATGAAACTATTAGTTAATAATAAAAATGTTACCAAAATAAACTTATATTTTTATATTATATATATATATATATATAGCATCTTGTGTGAATCCTGAAATTTAAAGGCCATTCATTCTTTGCTCCTCCATCATAATTTTTGAAGTCAAATTTTCCTTCATACATCCCATTCTGCTTTCTTTATTTCTTTTGGCTTTGCGTCAACGGCCAGATGTGTGAATTTTCCTACGTACCTTTTTATTTTTCTCATTTTCATTAATTTATTCCATTAATAGCTGGTGTGTGTATATATATATTGATTTGGTTCTGCTTGTCTTGTGCATGACAAAGCTTATGTTCAGTGTTTTTTATCACATCTCTTCGCATGAGATGATTGATCGTTTGTCTGCTTCCGCATGCAATAACTTCCTAGAAAAACGTAAGTTTAGTTGGCACAAAACAAAATTAAAGTTATATATGGCTGTTAACGTTGACAATTGTTATTGGAAAGGAAAGTTGACCCCAACCCATTACCATATGTGTCTGCAGCAATTAATTAATGTGTAGCGAATTTCTAAAGCTTTTGTCTAAACCAATGGCCAATTACTTGATATTCACATGTCACAAAATGCATTCATGGAGTTTTTAGCGATATTTAATGTGCCCCACTATGCACCTATATGTAGAAGAAGAGTATATATATAACTAATAATTACCCAGCTCTAACTTAATCATTATGATGAATCCATAAAAACAGCAGGGATCATAGCCATTAGTGTGGGCCTAGAGCACTCTTGTATGTTCCAATCGTAATTAATTATTAAAGCTTTGATTATCCATTCATATATGTCAGAATTCAATACATACTCCCACTTCACAAGTATTTTAATCTTCACCATTTCTTAAGTCAAGCATGTCTTGTTCAAAACACAAGAATTACAAAATTCTTGGATTTATAATTGCCTCATCATCATACAGCTGGACAATTTTTGATGAGTGAAGTCAAATATATCTATCTCCCTCACATTTTTCTTATTAATAATAAATTTAGATAGATATGTATTAACCCTCTAATTGGAGTTAAAGTCCAACTAAATTAATTAATTCCATCATTTTCTATATATAACGATTTAAGTTTGCTTGCTTCACACAATTATTAATTAGCTACCGGTCATCACAAAATACTTATGATCTAGACCTATAAAAAAATTTCATGTAAATTTTTTTTAATATGAGGTATGTGTTTGTAAAGAGAGCAAATCTATTTTCCTCGTATAACAATTTGTTTTACGGATAAATTTAAATAATATATCGCATAAATCTATATATACTCGAGTGTGAACTTATTATCTTTGAGTTAATAAAATTCTATCCTGATCGCAAAAGCTATGACTCTATCCCACGTGTAACAATTTCTTTCTTTAGAAATTCACATATATATTGGCCTCAATTTTTTGATACAAGATGTTGTTTTTTTGAAAAGAAATAAAAGAATCAAACTTCATTCAGCAAAAGCAAGCAACCACAAGAAGAATGAACAAGACTAGCAAACGAAAATAATTGTAAATAGTTATAATGAACCATCAAAATAGATGCATGAGCATCTATTTTGACCAGTAATTAACGATAAGATATTTTACAAATTTGTTGTAAAGGTAAATTATGATCATAAGCTTTCCAAAATTGCTAGCAATAGAATTTCAAATGATTATTTATTTATTTATTTTGGGTATAAATAGCATCTTCAAAATATTCTTCCCATATATGATTTATTTTCATTCTTAAAACCAAAATTTGTTTATGGAAGACTTTTAAAATATTTTCTACAGTGTCCATTTAAATCTTTAATTAGCTTTTACCATATATTGAACCAAAGACTAGAATGCAAACTTTTCCTAATTGATTTCTCATTATTTTTAGATAGGAACATTCATGCATGTACCATTTAATCCATTGAAAAGTAAAATAGTTTCTTGTATGATCTGAAGCTGATTCTCAGCATTGTTCAGGTGAAACTTGGGTGAAAATTACGGCGAAAATCTTGTCGTAGCTTCCATATCATGAATTTTTTTTTATATTCTTCCACACTAATCGTAGATTTGTCTCTCTTTTTTATTCGATTTCTTAATATATAGCAAGAGCAAAAAACATTTTTGGATTTTCGATTTTCGTCACACACACATATATATATATATATATATATATATATATAATGCAAAAATAATCCTTAAAAGTACTAATAAGTCATATGTGGAAGTACATTAAATTTTAGCATTAAAGTGACAATAATTTAAGCAAAGACAATAAGCAACGTGAAATGATGTTAAACTTGGGAGTTTGTTTAATTTAAGAGCATCTTTAATAATGCTTTTTATTTTAAAAGTATTTTGGTATAATAAAAAATATATCTAAATATAAAAAATATATTTTTTATAAATCCAATAGACTTTTTATATTTTTTTTATCTTGTACAAAATAATATTTATAAAAAAAGGTAAATAATTTTTATTGTAAAGAAAGAGAAAAATATTTTTAGAAAAACAAACCAATAAAAAAATTATACATAAAAAGTGAAAGTGCATTACTTAGAATTGGAATAAAGAGTGACATTTAACTTTTTAAATATAAAGAGTTAAATTCACTTTTTATTTTAAATTTTAGAAATAAAGAATATACTGAAAATATTTTTTTATGTACAAGATACTCTAATTGTCTTCCGTTGAGGAAGTACCAAGTTTGATTGCATTTGCTTTGGAGGACCTACAAGCTAAAGGTAGTTCCATTACTTTAAGGAAAGCTCCATGGATGTGCGATCAAGCATTGCTCTAACGGTGATCTTGAAAGAATTTTTTAGGGTTTCTTGTATTTTCTTATGTTTATGGGCTGCTCGGTATTTGGGCTGGGCATTTCATTTGCTTTGTTTCTTTGAAGAAATTACACCAATTCTTTTTTTTTTTCAATTAAATTTCACAATTAAAAATACACTTTTTTTTTAATTCTTTATCTTTCAAAACTACTTCCTTCTAAAATCATATTTCAAAAATATACATTTTTTTAGATATAAGGTATATCCGGCTCTCTGTATTTTATCCCCTAAATATTTTGTTTAGTCTAATTTCCTCCCTATATTCCCTTTTTAAGTACATTTTGATGCTTAATAATTTTTTTGAAGAAAGTAAGATCAAACAAATTCCTCGCGAAAGGTTTTTATATATACTAATTTAATTAATAAATATATTTTATTAATTGATTAAGTAACCTTCTCCGCTTGGGTTTTTGGAGAAGCTGAAGCACCGTCCAATTCAGTCTACGATGATGAACATGATGAAAGTTCCGTTTGGTACTGTGCCTGGCAAAATCGCTTTTAGAGAAAAAATTTTTATTTTAAAATTTTTTAAGTTTTGAAAACTGTTTTTGGAAAGAAACAGTTAAATAGATACTTTTTTTTATAAACAGGTTTGAGAAAATCAGTTTATAAAAAATTAAAAAAATCTGTTAATTAAATCAAAAAAAATTTAAACCTGTTTTTTTGGATACTTAACAACAATCTCAAACACACCCGAAGAAGTAGATGACTCCGACAAGCAAATTATGGCTCCTTTGTTAAAAACTTAATTATAAAAAAAATTCAAAAAGTTTTCTTGAATACTCAATACCAGAGGTAGAAAACTTTTTTATGCATCCCTCCGTCCATTGAGTATTTTCAACAACTCTTTTTTAAAAAAAAAGGCTAGAATAATCATACGAATAATTATATAAATAAAAAATTGAGAAATTAAAATTTTTATTCTCATTTAGGTTTTTCAAGCCCTAATGTATTTTTTCCTATTTCAAACATATCATAAAAAAATTTCGTTGGACTAAGAAAATTAATTTTTATCTTATAAATGCAAAATTAATTATAAAGATTAATAAAACTTAATTATCCATGGATCTCTAAAAAATAGCTTATATATATTGAGTATTTAAATTTTTTATTGCATTATATTGAGTTTTGAAATATTAATTTAAGTCCAATGGAAGCTGATGTTTTGAGATGGTGGTTGTTTGGAGTTTGAAAGAAAGAAAAAAAAAAGTTTGTTTTTATATCATGTCATATTGGTAATTAACATAATTTATTAATGGCATTTTTTTACTTTTATAAAAGCAAAATTTTGCTTTCCATGTTTTTTTTGCATTACCAAATAAGGAGATTTTACTTAAGCGAAAGATGTGCTAAATTACCTCAACCAAGCGTTGATTGCTTTCTATATTTTTGATGAACTCTAGTTTTAGAGAAGCATCACTTTTGATACTTTTTTCAAACCAAAGTTTTATTATATGTTTCAAACCTGTTTTTGGGCCTTTAATCAAACACTCCTTGAATTTGCTTTTTGGTCTAAAATCATGGTTTTGGCTTTCAACCTCCATGTCAAACCGTCCTAACAGACTCATCATAGGGCAAGAAAAGAAAAATTAAAAGCCCCAAAGCCTTAAGACGGGTCAATTAAATTAGTATGGCAATTGCAGTCTGCAGACCTTTAGGCAAAAATACATTTATTTAATTTATATTCATATAGTCTAATTTTTTGAATTCAAAAATGAAAAAGGTATTAAAATATTAAGTTTGCAACATGCTTAATGTTAATATACAAAATGCATGGTAATTAACTTACAAATAAAATAATCACATCAATGCAAGGATACATATTCATACAATTATTTTCTGGAATCAGATTTTATGAGCAACGAGATCCAAAACTTTCATCGCGGCCCATTCTAATTAATCCATCAACTTACCTCCTATACCTTTCGATCTGCTTTATTTCTGCTGTATTACCACTACTTTTCCATACTGCAGTTGCTTCAACTTCTCCATTATTTCGAGAGTGAATTACCATTTGCATTACGTACGGTTCGACTATATTTTGAATATTCTACTTCCCTCTTCACATCACTGAAAAATCAAGAAAAGAAAAATGGCGAGATTGAGATTGGAAAAAGAAGAAATATGCAGTTGTTCCATTCCCACAATATGGTTACTTATTTAGATCCAGTTCATCATACATAGATCAATTTAATATTAATTATGCATTAAATTAATTAATTAGTCCATGAAAACCTTATCTATATAAGGAAAATCCATTTCATTTTCCCTTAAACAGTGAATTAATTCTCTTGGGCAGATTTGTGAAGGTGTTATTATTGAAGGGGTATATTTATATTTGGAGCTAAAAAATTATATTTATATATATATATATGTTGAAGTCATATAAATAAAAATATATATGTAAAGATACAGTTAGATTTTTCAATCAATCAATATAATTGAGGCGCCATTAACCCCACAGGTTTGCCACTAATGTGTAAGTTATTACGTGATATGTTGTTAAAGAAAAGCTCAAAACATTTAACACAGCAAAAACTTTGCATGTTCCCCGTAAATGCTTCTCTATCTATCCAAATGCCTACAAATTTTGCCACTGTCCTTAGTCCTTACTCTTATGGATTATGTTTTCTGTTTCTTTCTGTGACATTTTGACGCAACTTGCTTCTGCATTTTACATACAGCTACCCTGCTGGTTTTGATTTCCATCACGTTTACTTTTTCAACTCCATCTCTTTTATCACACGATCTTGCTAGCTGTGTTTACCTTTCAACAAATTTTTTGTGTCAACCTTTAATGATAAAAAATGACATGTAAAAATAGTAATTTTTATTCTACAAAATATAAAATTAATTCTAAGCACTATCTTTTTTTTACATAACCATTAATTTAGAATTAGACAATCGGTTCAATTTAATTAATGAATTCATGATTAACATGACATTGTACATATATAATATCATTCATTGATTTTATTATAGAAGCAGGATTAATTTTCATGTTAGTAAATTAATTAATTCTAATCAATCATGGAAATGAAAAAAAAAATTAGCATAGTGTGTGGTGGCTTCCCATATCAATTAATATTAGTGCAAATGGAATCGTAAAACGCAGTTGTTATGTGTATATAATTTAATGATTAATGTATTGATGATGAGAATAAGAAACAATGATGATGAAGCTACCCACCTAATTAATTATATCATCAATTAATGTCCCAATTCGTAGAAGGGACACTTGAATTTATTGAGGCATGAAATGATTGCGAGTAGCCACCAATACATTAAAAAAGGAAACAAATAAAAGCATAGCTATTTCATAGTAATAAAGCAGAGAGAATATGTGAAGGGATCCTAATATTTTGTTTTCTTGCCTGAAGGAGTCGACATACAAAGCTGGTGATGGTCTTTCCCACAGCCCATATTATTATAATATAACATATATATGAAGAAAAGCACCTGTGGTGGTCGGATGGAATGTCAATTTTATTATTATTATTATTAATATATAAATATATTATTTAGATTCCAAAGTAGAGGTGCAAATATATACTCTCTCCCTCCCGAAAAAATAGGTCTAATTTTATTTTTATCCAAAATTAATTAGTTTTATTAAATTAATAATTTTTATTTAATATTTTTCAAAAATATTATCCATTTATTATTATCTCGAAAATAACTATTTAATCTCTTTTAATGCAAGACTCAAATAAATACCAAACAATTTCAAAAGTTATTTAAAATAAAAGAGTTAAAAAAATTTAAGAGTTTATGAATAATAATTAGTTAATGGTTTATTTATTAATATAAGTGGTAGTGATATAATAATAAAAAAATATATAAATAAGGATATATTTATAATTGAAAAAAATAATTATATTTCAACAAATAAAACTAGTATATAATTTTGGAGGAAAAAAATGGAAAGTAAGTTTATCTTTTCGCAAAAGCATCAAATCATAAAAATTCACTTTTTAAGAAAAAGGCAATGAAGCGTGCAAAAACCTAGTTCTATATCATTATTCGGTAGTGTGGCCCTGAAAAGCTATTCATCCATATATATATATATATATATATATATATATATATATATATTAATGATCATGTGTAACAAGCAACTCTAATTAGATATAAGACTCCTGTTGAGCCTTTTCTTACAACTTGGATATTAATCATTCATAAAATTAGTAACAAAAATTAATTCCAAAGCCTGTTACCCCACATTATTATATCAACCATATCTCTATATATATTTATATATTTAAGTTTAACGGTAACCTGCAAAGTAAAAACGGCTCTATAACTCCATTGACATAATTATACTACCAAATACACCCTTATATATATATATATATGGAAATGGAACCCTTAATACGACATATATATGAGCACATGTACATATATATACTTCAATTTCTTATACTATACCACTGTCGGATTTTTATTTTTATTCACTTATTAATCAAAATGTACACACGGATATAATCACTTATTATCTTACTTCTCTTTTCTCTCTCTCTTTCAGATCCCACCATTACTACTTTAACCTTATAATTATTTTCTCTAACTCCATTTTCAGTGTATTGATCGCTAATATTTTTCATAACTGTCTAAGCCCTATATCTATATACTCAGATGGCTTTCAGCACAAATTTTAATTTTGATTTTATGACTGATTCTTCGATTCCGTACGTAAAATTCGATGAATTAATTTGAAGTTGAAAATAATCAACGTACATACTGTTCCTTCTTTATTGAAAAGTAGCCATCATCAAAATATAAAAAGCTATGAAACTTAGACACAAAGTTTGCAGACACGATGAAATGGGTACTTTAGAATCCGATTGCCGGTTTGTTTCACATTAATTGTAAAAATTCTACGAAGAAAATTACCATTTGAATAATTATTATTAAAAAGAAAGGAGTCATTGTTTGACTTTAGAGGTACGATGAGATCAATGTCAAACATTTATTGTTTTTTTTTAAATATAAAGATAATATATAGATTAAGCTTATTTAATTATGATTTTGGACGCATATGTTGTAATCTTTCACGAATTAACTTGAGTTACAAGCAATTAAGTAATTAAAGACAGTAATCGCATAATTAGTTGAAGTCTACCTGCTTCTTCCTTTATAGCTAGAATGACAATATATTAAATGCCTAATACATATGAGGATCGTTACTATTCGTCACTTTTTTATTGAATTCATTTTCGGTGCATATTGTGTTCTGTTTTTATTTTTTTTATTTATGATGAAACCCTTAATTTTCTAATTTTTGGATTCAACTTATAATTACAATATTTGCTATTGTGAATGTCCACCAAATTAAATTTCACATCAGTGTGACGTTAGATATATAAAACTAATTAAATATGAAATTAAATAATTGGGGAGCTCAGGGCAGAGATATAAAATTTTATTTGGGGGAGCCAAAAGTCAAATATTGTAGAAATCATCCATGCTAAAAAATCTCTAAGAAAATCCACAGAGAAAATAATATAAGGAAAAAATTAATATTCTTTTAGTAATTTATTTTTTACTCTCACAAATTAGGGAAAAAAATGAGATATTGACGTTTAATTTGTTTTACAAATTTAACTTGTTTGTTTATAATATAATAATCACTAATAAAATTTTATATTGTAAAAATAAAATTTTAATTATTTAATTATTAAAATTAAATAATTAAGGTGTACTTTAATTTTGAAGGAGCCAATAAAAAGACTAAAAACTTAGTATACTAAGTGTAAATTTTTTTTATGTACTATATATAACTTATTGCAAAATTTGGAAGAAAAGGCTCCGTCAATCGTAATTTAAAAAAAAAAGTAAAAAGAAAAATAAAAAGAAAAAGAGTATAGAGATAATGGTATATCAAATAAGAAATACAAAAAAATAAAGTGAATAATTATAAGAATTAAGGAGAAGAGGTGTGCATATGTTAAGGCAAAACTAAATTATCAATTTGAATGGATGTTATATAGTTAAATGGTATAATGGAAAGTGAAGGAAAATCAGAGATAGAATATTTAAGTAGAGAAAAGAAAAATTAAAAGAAGGGAAAGTGGATATATGGATGGGTAATAAAAGGGAAAGGACAGGGAATTGAGTGATTGGGTGGTGCAATCATTGCCTCGTGCATGCTCAGCTCACACTCACACAGATGCATCTTTACTGTTTCCAACTCAATTTCCGCCTCACATAATTGTCGCTATTATCTTCCCGTACCAATAAATAATATATGGGTATGTAAACGAATCGAACCGAGTTAAAATCGAGCTCGATGAGTTCGATATTGACTAGTTTAAATTTATATATGTTCGAAATCGATTTGAGTTTTTATATTTAAATTTGAATTCGATTCGTTTAAAAATTATCAAATTCGTGAGTGACTTAAACTCGACTCCAAAAAAGTTTATTTATTATACTTAACGAGCTTAACTCAAATTCGGCTCATTAACTAATAGTGATAAAAGTTCGAATTCGATTCGTTAATTAATAACGACAAAAATTCAAGTTCGACTCGTTAATTAATAATGACAAAAATTCGAATTCGTCTCGTTAACTAATAATGACAAAAACTACAGTTCGGCTTGTTAACTAATAATAACAATAGTTTCAGTTCGGCTCGTTAACTAATAATGACAAAAACTCGAGTTCGATTCTTTAATTAATAATACGAAAATTCAAGTTCGTATCGTTAACGAATAATGACAAAAATTCCAATTCGGCTCATTAACTAATAATGATAAAAATTTTAGTTCGACTCGTTAACTAAAAATGACAAAAACTCGAGCTAGATATCAAAATATAATATAAACGATCCTTAAATGAACACCTTCACGGATTTTTAAATGAATACGTTCGCGAATTTTTTAAATGAACACATTCGCGAATGTGTTTATTTAAGGTTGACATTTGTATTTGCGAGTTGATAAATCAAATAATATTAAATTTGAATTCGAGTCTAATGAAATTTTTGAACTCAGATTTAAATTCGGTTCGTTAATAATAATAAAAAATTTCAAACGAAATTTTTTAAATCGAAATCCAAATAATTCACGAAGTGCCTAATAACATTTCCTTTTATGGTTAGTAAAATAATTAATTACTATTAAATAAGTAGGGACATTACTGTAATATCAACGAAATTGAGACACTAATGAAAATATTGGTACGATTTCACAATCCTTGGTGTCTCATCAACCGCCAAGTTGCTTCCAAGATTGGACCCCACACTCCCTCGTGGGCAGAATTATTGTCTACCTTTCCATTGCAATCCATTTATTAATTTCTCTATTTTCTTAAATTCTATTGCTTTTTCCCTTAGTATTTAACTATTTATATCTTTTGGCTTTGGCTTTGGATTTAGTTTACTCATTCTCTCACTCCCTCGATCATCTCCTTTCCTTAATTATAAATTTAATTATATTCTCTTCTTCTTCTTCTTCTTCTTCTTCCTTTCTATCTATAATTTATTGACTGGGATTCCGAGATATATATTGTAATTTATAATTAATATAAAATTGAGGATCATGAGAATGATTATAGACTTGGGGAACCATCGTGCTCCCCTTCCCATAATGGACGCGCCAACCTCAGTAGACTGCGGCAGAGAAATACGGCTACGCAGATCGCTGAGGTCACTTGTGGAATGCATGGTCCCTTGCTGCGGATTTCAACCCTCCTCCGATTCCCTTCCCTCCGACACCGACACCGACTCCTCCTCCACCTTCACCGGCACCTTCTTTGGCTACAGAAAGGGCCGAGTTAGTTTCTGTCTCCAACACCACACCCGCACCTCTCCTCTTCTGCTGCTTGAGTTCGCTGTCCCCACGGCCTACCTAGCCAGGGAGATGCAGTACGGGCTGCTCCGTATAGCCCTAGAGTGCGACCGCCATAAGGAAACCTTCAGTTCCAGCTGCTCCCTCTTCAACGTCCCTGTTTGGTCTATGTACTGCAATGGCAGAAAGGTTGGGTATGCCCTCAGGAGGCACATGACCGTCAACGATGTGGCTGTTTTAAAGATGATGCATTCGGTTTCCGTTGGCGCGGGCGTTTTGCCTGTGGCCCCCAAGTCCGGCTACGGTGACCTCATGTATTTGCGTGCCAGTTTCGAACGTGTCATCGGTTCTGTTGACTCCGCGTCGTTTCATATGATAAACCCGGTGGGCACTTCTGCTCAACAACTCAGTATATTTCTCTTGAGATCATGACATCTATCTATCTGTCTATATATATATATATCCTCTTAGTTTTCATTATTATATCCATGTAAAACCATCTTAATCAATTAATTAGAACCATACATAACTACATATATAAGTATTAATTCTTTTTTTCATTTTTACTTAGCTCATTAACTCTATATAATATAAATTCCTTTTCATCATCTCTCAACTTCATATATATAATTTGGTTCATCACTTCAATTAGCTAATGATTTACACGTATAATTCCGATTTCAAATATCTTTTACATGATATATACAGGAATTATAATTGAATTTGTCCGATAATTATAAATTAAATAAATAAAATTACATTAAGATGTGTTTTTTCTTAAATTATTTGTAACTACAAGATTTATTTTTGCTCTATGTTTGTATAGATCAAACCAAATATAACAAAAGTACGTTTCCCAAACACCCCCAGAGTACTTTTATCCCAAAGTGGCATGACAAGAAAAGAACAAAAGGTTTTGCTGATTGAATCTGTAATTAAACATCATCTGTCTCTAATATAGTAATATATACATTCCAATTGAAATTTGTTTTATTCAATTAAATTGTTAAACAACTGAAAATTGTTGGATTACCCAATATTTTGTGTGTTTATTATATTAACAAGGCATCTAAACCTTTTGGACCAACTTCTTTGGTCAGAGCCCTGGAAATTGGAATTGGAGGGATTTCACCAATTTATTCTTCTAAATGTATGGACAGTGTAGTGGACTGGGTGAAGTAACTTAATTTTTTTTTTCAAATCAAAATTCTGGTTAATTAGTTTTATGAATCCGAATACAAATTTAATATGAATGTTGGATTTTGATTTGGGACCGAAATCTATAATCATAGTTCGATTTCAGTTTTGGATCGGTTCAATTTCAGTTTAGCATTGAACCATGATTGGGAATATGTATTTTAAATTCATTTTAAATGGATGATAAATCTCTTGTAATTAAATTGCAATAAATTATATATTAAAAATAATAATTTAATTTCATGATTTTGGTACAACACACATAGAATAGATAATATATATACACTAATTCAATAAAAGTTTTGACAATTTCATAGTTTTCTGAGTCTAATAAATAACGCCAACACAATTTTTACATGGAATAAATTAATAACATTGCAATTTAAACTCATGCAATAAATAGCTTGCAGAGAAAGAAACAAAATGATAATAAAAAGAAGAAAATAAAACAACATATATAAAAAAATCTAAGCACAAATCTCGAATTCATGGTAATATAATAAGTTTAATTAAATACAGTATATAAAGCAATGATAAATATAGTTGATGCAGGGGTGGGAAAATTATTGGATGGATAATCTATTAGCTGACCCATTTTTGTAAAATGAATTAGTTTAAATTATAATATGAAATATAAAATAATATTTTTTGAAAAATAATTGCAACCTGTAATGTTTTAAAATTTGTCCATGAGAGAAGCGGATTCTAGTTGCATGAAATCTGCCCATAAGAGAGGCATATTCTGTGCAAAAATGGTTTCCCCCATAAGGTTTTAGTATTATGTGTTTAAAGTGAGGGAACTTCCTTTTTAGATTGTTGGATTCAAGTTTTTGGAGCCAGCATGAGAATGAGCAAGAGTAAGAGGAAGAGAAGACTGAAACAATTGACAATGATGAGATCTCACGATCAGGATGGTTTCTTCCGCTAATTAATGTTGACAACATGAGAGTGTGATGTGACCTAACTAGGGCTTGGCTCGGTCCCAAACTCAGATCGATATATCTATTTATGAGTCTCTATTATCTTTTGTTTTTGGTATTTGCAACCGTTTTTAATCTCTCTCTCGCTCCTCTATGCTATATGACCCTATGCGTTATGCTCAGCATTTTTTTTTTCTTTTCAGGTTATGTTCCCTCACTCTAAGCACATATATAATACTAAAAACCTTTGGAAAGAATAATTTTTGTACAGAATCCATCCACTCTTATGGATGGATTTAGTGCAGCCAGAATCCGCCTGATCTTCTACTGGCCAATTTGAAAAAATTACAGCTTATAATTATTTTCTAAGAAATTCATTTTGTGATTTTTTTAAAAAAAATTTAACATTTTTCTTAATAAAAATCTGATTAGATAAATATTTATCTTGACATGACAAGTTAAATATTGGATTAATGTTGAGTGTTGTTTTGGTGGGTAGCGAGGGAGGATGATAACTGCATACATAATGAGCCAATAAAAAAAATAGACTAAACAAGGCCTCACGTCAATTGTGGGTATCATATATCTGTAAGTCAGCATTGGTAAAGCATGCATGCCCAACAGCTTATATACATGAAAACTTAAATGGAAGCTGAGTTTGGATGTCCCATGAAAACTGAAAGATGATGGAACAAATTAACTTCTCCTCCTGTGGAATCTTGCTCTCATGCATCCTGCACCCAAATAAACCTATAAACAAATTGGCAATTTGTGATTGACCGTTGACTGAAACTTTTAAATATAAATATAAATATATATATATATATATGTGTGTGTGTGTACGTGTGTGTGTTTAGTTGTACAGGCCATGGCTACAGATACAAAAGAAGATGACGGATAAGATGGAAATGCAGACACCACTGAATAGTGGCTTCTTGTTCGACATAAGGGTCCCCAACGCCCCACTCACTCTCTTCTCATCTTCCTTTCCCATTCGTTCCATTAGGATCATTGGCTTTCACTCCATCTTTTCCTCCTCTTACTCTTAGAATGTTTATTATTATTATTATTTTCACCCCTAAGCCCATTGTATACATTAATTGGGCTGGGCTTCAACCTTCTCTTTTTCTTATTTCCATATCCTTTCAAATTTGGAAAAAATACACAGTTACCTCAATTAGTATTTTATTCAACATTTTTACTAAATAAAATAATTATTTCCAAAATTATTTTTCCATGAATCCATTATGTTTATATATTTTTATCATTTAAAATTAAAACATCAGAATTAAAAAATATTAAGTAAAAAAAGAAAAAAATTAAAAAGAGTAAAAATGTAAAAAAAGAAAAAGAAAAAAGGGTATATAATGCAATTTCATTTTCAAAATATCCACGTCAATCTCCGTTCATACTATTTTCCAACACATCGAGTCAAACTTTTTTTCCATTAGCTAATTATTTTAAAATTCTATTCATAGTTTCATACACAACTTTTAATTAATGATTATTCATCTCTACCAACACTTTCTTTTTTTTTCTCTTATTTTTTACAAAAAAAATTAATTAGCATGAAATTTTACAATATTTTATAACATTAACATAAAAACAATGAAATTAAAAAAAATTGAAATAAAATAATAGTAATTTAAAAGTTTCTTATTGATTTGGTTTAAAATTAAATAATTATCGTTAAAAGTTTTGAGAACCAAATTATTCCAATGTACAACTGTCTGATGAGCATGCCCATGATTGTATTTTAACAACCCAACAAAATAATTTATCTCCTTTTGTCCACTTATATATATATATATATATATATATATATATATATAATAGAATGACAGTTTTCATAATAAATTAAGTTATTAGTATAAATATAAATATATTAACAAAACTGATCTATTTTATATATCTAAATAATTACATATGAAGATACCATCTCAGTATCAATTTGAGTTGAGAAACTTTTCTAATAACAATACAAATAATAAAGATTTAACTTTGATAAAGCAAAGAAAATTGTAGTAATTTGAATCCATAATTTTTTTTAGATGTGTCTAACTTGAGAGCTGCTGGGATAAATATTTTTAGTTAGAAATAAATCAATGCTAAGAAACTCACAGACACGGTTAAACCTCACAATAGATAACAAAGCTCATGAAGAAAAATACATATAATTATTATGAAATAGTAAATTAAAATTTATATGAGAATAAATGAAGACGATTTTCTTTATTTATTTATTTTTAATTTTTAAAAAAGAAAATTAGGGAGCATATAGGATTATCTTATTTTGTCTGCTCCTCGCACTAACGGGCACCAATCTCAATCCAAATCACCCCAATCATGTCAGTAAGTTAGTGACTCTCATTTTATAATTGATATAAAACTGAAATTATTTAATATTCAGCATCATAGTTTGAATTTATAAAACCTTTTGTCGTATATTTATTAACTATTCTGTTTTAATTTATTTTAGCATAATGTACGTAATGGTGCTGTGACAAATATGGTTGCCTAACACCTAAATAATATTTGATTTTGGTTTCTAATACTAATAGTTAGTAAACGTAATAAATTGTTGAAACAACGAATTCTTGGTTAAAATTGTAAATATAAAAACATATAATCAAAGGGCTTTTTCTTTATATCCTTTTTATAACCATCTAAAGTGAGAAACAAGTAGTAAGAGTAACTCAATATATAAATAAAAATGGAATGATGGGATATGAAGAATAATTATATGTACTTACAATAATGAGAGAGAGGATGATGGATGGGTCTCGGCGGTTATGGCCCTTCTGGCTGAATGAGGCCCCACTCACTCACCCAACACACTCGGGTCCATAATGCTTTCTATGCCATTAATCGATAAATTTACCGTTCATCGTATTTTTTTTTTATTCTTCAAACTATTCTTCTTCTTCATTTTTTTTTGCAGAGATAAAAGAATTTTTTTTGTATGTTTTAAATATATTTTTATAGAGAAAATTTTTTAATTTTTATATTTAATTTATTTTTAGTATTTTTGAATATTGTAATGCTTGTTATTATTGTTTGAGATAAAAATATTAAATTTTATTTTTTTGAAATAAAATACTTTAAAATAAAATATTTGAACTAAAAATAAGTAATATAAAGAGAGCAAATCATGTTTTTAGAGATTGAAAAAAATGTATTTTATATAAATGATAAACTTATAAGTAATAAATCTACAAGTGGTAAACGATGAATCTGTAAGTAATAAATCTGTAAATTTTAAGTAATGAACCTGTAGTTTCTATAAGATGAGTCTATAAGTTCAAAACGATGAATTTTCAAGATATAAATAATGAATATGTAAATGATAAACTTACAAATTTAAACAATGAGCCTATAAGTTATAAATAATAAACCTATATTTTCAAAATGATGAATTTGCAAGTTTAAAACGATAAAACTGTAAGTTGTAAATTATAAATATGTAATTGATGTAAATAATAAACCTGTAAGTTCCAAATGATAAATCTGTAAGTTCTAAATGATAAATCTGTAAGTTCTGAAGGATGAACTTGAAATTTTAAAGTGATGAACCTAAAAATTATAAATAATCTGTAACTTATAAACGATAAATCTGTAATTTTTAAACAATCAATTTCTAAATAATAAATTTATAAATTCAAAATGATGAATCTCAATAAGTTATAATTACAAATTTATAAGTTTAAAACGATAAATCTGTTAACTATAATTAATAAATTTATAAATTTAAAAATGATAAATTTATAAATTATAATTGATTAATTTGTTTTATATTCATTAATTTACTAAAATTTAATTACAAAAAATTTTAATTTTTAAAAAAAAATTTATAATAAAATATAGATATAAATTCGTAATATAATAACCCACGCACAATAATAACCCATTATAGGGCTCTCCGTGTGGAAGGTGGCCCATCAACTTTTTCATTTATTACTAAAATCAGCCGACAAGACAACCAAAATTAGCTCTTTTTTATTTTTCTTCCTCTCGGACTCAACTGTCCTGACTCCCTTGACAAAGCAAAATCGAAATGGAAGGTGAAGGCCAGAGAACGAACAGGCTCCAAAGTCCCAACAACGCAACTTCTGCTGACTCCCCTTTTTTCCTTTTCCTTTTTTTTTTCTCATGGTTTATTATTAATAAATATAAGATCATATGTATTTATATACTATATTTTTTTTGATCTGAAAATCAATCTCATATTCTTCCATCTATTCAAAGGAAGAAAAATCCAGTATTAATTACGGGTAACAAAAGAGCAGAAATGCAGGTGGAAGAAATGGTGTGAAGAAAGGGACTTATGGAAATTGGACAGTTGGGGAATGGGTATATTAGAAAAAGTCCCGCTGGTCCGTCCCCATTCTGTATCACAATCAAACTCCAGTTTCCAACTAGCTGTTACCTATAATAATCCATGTCTAACCCCCCTCACCCCCACAATTAATTTTTCATGTTCTTCCTTCTATAAATTAACCATTACCTACACAAATAAAGAATAAAAAATATTTTTTTTCGCACACTGTAATGTTTTCTTTAATGCAGTACCCACCAGTTTCATTAATTATCACCTGATTTTCTTTCTATATTCTTTATGAGATAAGCAGGAGTATAGATTAATATTGCATTGGGTTTTGATTAAAGGAAGGTTTCTTAATTATAATTTCTTTTGATTCGGTAGTATAATTTTTATGAATTAGTATGGTGCATGCGAGGGGTTTAATGCTTTAATTAATGGTGGGGTGGGCAGAATTAAAATACCTGCTCCTTTTTCTGTAAAGTTGTAATCATCACCCTTTACTTTCTTCCACCTAATCTAATTATATGAAAATTTTTGACGAGTTTAGTAGAGAATTAGCCTTTGGGTTTGCTCTTGGCTAGCTCTCCCTCTGTCATCACTCATCAACTCAATGACCCTCATAATTGCTGTCCTTAATGTCCATTTCTACCCTTCTTGGCGGGCTGTCCCCACTCTCTCATGGATATTGTCTTCCCTCTCTCAGCATATAATTAATTAATTAGATCAGTTCATCCACTCCACGTCTCTGTGGGTCACATCCCTCTGCTTGTTCTTATTCTGAGTTATTGCTGTGAATGCTTTGTTGGAGTGAGTATTTGTATTTTTTTTGCAGCTGAGTACTGGATTTGTTGGTTGGAAATAGAAAACTCCATTTTCTTTGGTTGTTTGTAAGGGCATTTTTCGTCTCTCTTATTTTAATTTACTAGCCAATGTGACAAAGTCATCAGTTGCTTTACTCAGATTTAATGATGATGATGATGATGATGATGTATGCAAAAAGATGGAAGCTTTCCTATCTTTCTTTTTCATTTTAGCTCAGGTTGGCGAAGTTGAAGTCTGTAGCTTTTGACCCAGCTGGTAATAGTTTTACTTTTTTTTTTTTTCGTTTTAATCTTAGCAGTTTTAGTGTAAGATGTTGAAGTCTCATCTTGTTATTTTTTCCTATTTCTTGTGATTAAACGGAAAATAGAAGATGCCGAGTGCAAATTGTGAGTCTCCCAATTCTTCATGTCCTCCTTTTCCGTACTTGAATTCCCCAAGGTAAAGCTATTTCTTACTCGTGCATTTTGTTCCACCAGTTGCAAACAGACTCTTTATCTTTTGTGATTTTCTAATTTCTTCATTTGCAGGGTTTCAGGCAGTGAAATGCTCAATAATGTCCTAAATATTCCATCACCTAAGCTATCTGCTCAATCAAATTCTGTAAGTGCCTTCCATTTTCCCTTACTCCCGCGATTCTTCTCATTGCATGAACCGTTCTTGATAATATTGCTTAATATAAGTGACCATCCACATGGATGTAATGTATGAGCAAACTACATCTCAAAAGGAGACTTCGAATTGTTTTTTTTCCTCTTAAACATCTTGCATGTGCCAAAACTCTCCTCCATTTCAGCACACACTCTCCTTGCAATAATCTGCTCTGGTCAATAAGTAGTTGGAGTTTACAGTGTCCCAGATCTCAATGAAATCTGCATACTTAATTTGACACCAGATTTTTTTACTCTAAAACGGAATAGGTCTTTGACCCCAGGTCTTTTATTTAGCTGTCTCAGATAACATTTCACATTGATTTTTGTGAGCTTATCTTGTTTCTCAATATACGAGACTTGATTATTTGTAATATAAGCTTAGAGCAGACTGTGATTTGAAACACATTGTTGATTGAATTGTCTTCTGTATGCTTTGCTTTGACACAGATTGCAAAGTCAGAGAAGATACTTTCTTGCGAAGCTTCTTTGAATTGGATCTCTGAGAATACAGTGGGATTTCCCTCCTTTATCTCTACTCCAAATAACGGCACTCCGACTCCAAAGGTTTGATCTATACGCTAGAATATTGCCAATTTAGATAAATAAAAGTGATAATTAATATATATGGGAAAAATCTTTATTCAGAATCTGTCATCAGATAACCCAGACATTAATTGGTTTAACTGTTGAAGGAAAAACACACACTCCAAACTCAAACTCACAGTTCATTCAGTTTTTCGCTTTTTCTGAATCTTGGTTTGACCTCTGGACTATCTGATGCAGTCTTCTGATGCATTGAGGAAGGAGATTGCCACACTTGAGTCTGAAATATTGCATTTGGAGCGATATCTTTTGTCACTCTATCGGACAGCTTTTGAAGAGCACCTGCCTGCCTTATCAAATGTCCCTAAAAACCATTTGCATATCAAGAAAGGGTCACCATCACAGGTTGTAGCAAATCAATCCCATGATAATCTAAAACTGTATATAGGGAAAGACAATCCTATTTATCTCGATCAACCCTCTCCTGCACATGGTTGGGCCAATTCAGACGACCAGAGTTATTCTGCTAGCTTACATTCAACATCAACGAGGGTAAGGTTAATTACCTAGTTAAATGCAGTATCTGCTACTTGCAATAAGATGTCAGCTTTTCTTTTCTTTTTTTTTTCTTTCCTCTTTCTATGTCCATAATCAGGTTGATCTCTTTGATGAGAATTTTCAGGATCAAAAGAGTGCTGATTCTGGTCGCCGCAGCCTTGCAGATCACCTTGGTGCTTCCTGTTTACTGGACAGCCTCTGTACGCCAGATAGACTGTCTGAAGACATATTGAAATGCATATCTTCTATTTACTGCAGACTTGCCAACCCCCCCAACAGCCACGGGGGTTTGCTATCCTCTCCTCCTTCATCCTTGTCATCCTCGAGTATATTTTCTTCCCGCAATCCTTGTGATAATTGGAGTCCACAATACAGTGAGGATGCCATAATGCTTCGTCAAGGGTTGAAAGAAGAAGGTGGACCATATGCTGCAATGGTGGTAGTTCTGAAGATATGGTTGGATGATGATAGTTTCAATTATGCTGCTGTAATGCTAAAAAATTTCAGGTGGTTCACAAAATACCTAGCTATTATATTGTATATCTTGCATGTTTGACTAAATCAACTTTATGGTAGCATCAAAATTCTCTGTCCTGATCCCATGCTTCCTGGCATTAGGAATAGGGAGTATATCCTAGCTTACAGTTGAGGAATAAACACCATCGTTGTGAGTCGGGGTCTTTGGTTAAAGATACCATTGTCGAAAAAGGGGATGAAACAAAACCTACCGTTTTTATCATTTTCTTTAAAAACAAACCGTTAACCTCCCTATGTACAAAATTTCTCACTTGTTTTATAGTTGTGTAGGTCATTGGTACGAAGTCTTGAGAATGTGGATCCAAGGAAGATGAAGCGAGAAGAAAAGCTTGCATTTTGGATTAACATTCATAATGCTTTGGTCATGCATGTATGTCTGCACTGCAGAACTTTCGAGCTTATTTAACTTTTGGTTATAATAATGGCCTGAAATCAGAAATGGAACAATTCATGAACAGAAATAGAACACGAGGAAATGGCTCTAACAACCTTAATTTACATTCTGGGAAATTTTTTATAGATGATCTGTCAATGCCAATACTTCTGCATGGTTTTAGATTTTCTTTTGCACCATATGAGAAGAGTCAGAAGACTGACAGAAAACATATTCATTTTGGCTTAAGGAAAAACTTTCTGTAACAGTCTGATGATTCACTAGCTTGTGTACTATATAACTTATCTATCTTAATTGTTCATCCCAGGGGGCTCCATATTGAAATTAACATCAGTTTTTGTTTTAAATGCATGGTAGTAGTACTTATAAGATTTCCTTGGCAGGCATATTTAGCATATGGAACTCATAATCGTGTAAAAGGTGCCTCCATCTTAAAGGTGAAGAGCATATCCTGTATGTCTAGTTATTTGTTGTAAAACCTTGTTTAGTTGTGTCACTGTAATTCACATCTTTCAGGCAGCATATAATATTGGTGGACATTGCATAACTGCTTGTGTCATACAAAACTCCATCTTTGGGATTCGTTCTCATTACTCAGAACCGGTATGTTCTTTTCTTTGAGGCCTCTGTATCAGTTATGCACTCAGTACTTTTCATGGATGTTCATGTAGGATAAGACCTGTATGATTTTGTTGTGAATGCATAGCTTTACTTTTCTATGCCGATTATCCTATTCCTCATCTTGAGAAGTCATAAGAAATAAATAAGATGGGGAAAAAGAGGAATCGTATGGATTATGTTGGACTCTTACTGGGGCTTTTGTAAGCCAATTTATGCATTGTATAGAGTTTCAGATGTGTTTTCCTGTATTAAGTGTTTCCAGAGTCCACAAAAGCATTAGAGGAAAGAGGGATGATTAGGTGCCTCATTTTGAAGGGGGTGGTAATTCAACAGGGAGAAACAAACAGTAAACAATTTAGAGGTCTAACATGTGTAGAGAGTCTTAAGAAGTGATTAGATGGAAAACCTCCATTTGGGTAGATTGAAGTGGGCAAAGCCTCTTGAGCTGAACTCGGTATCATCTGTTTGCAAATTTTAGTTTCCAGAGGAGGAAAATGATTGATCCTATAAGCTAACCAGATTAGTAATGCAACCTCTGGTACGCAAGAAATGAACAAGGCTGTAGTTGGTTCATCCCTAACAAGTGTTCATTACTCGCTGAAAAAGAGATTATTTTATTCCATTTATGCAAGGGTACACAAATTGAGGATCGATCATAGAAAAGGTGTGGTAAGCAGTTTGCACTTTGCTGTCAACTGATGCCTTAATATTTATCTCCTGAGGGTTAATAGGACAAAATTGGTTTGACATGGAACAAAAACGCATGAAATAGTAGAGTTTTTAAACAGAACATTTATTTGTGCCTGTTCTGCATAATGCAAGACATGTTCTTCCTCCATAACAGTTTCATTTTTTGATTCTTTTCTGATAATTTTTCGCCCAATATGAATGCAGTGGCTACAAACACTTTTTTCTCCAGGAAGGAAATCTAGGACAGGGAGCACCAGGCATGTGTATGCCTTAGAATATCCAGAGCCCCTTGTTCATTTTGCACTCTGTACGGGGGCATACTCTGATCCTGCAGTAAGAATGATTCTTTTAAAATTGTCCAATTTATATGCACTATTTCTTTGGCTGAAGAGAAGATACAACCTTTGAGTTTAGGTTCGAGTTTACAGAGCGAAGAATATCTTTCAAGAATTGAAGCTTGCAAAAGAGGAGTTCATTCAAGCAAGTGTCCACATCCATAAGGAATCAAAGATTTTTCTACCAAAAATACTTTCTTACTTTGCAAAGGATATGTCAATGGATATGGGTGGGCTGTTGGGGGCAATAATTGGGAGTCTCACAGAAGCACAGCAGAAATGTATGAGAAAATGCATGAAGAGAAAGCTGGACAAGTACATCCATTGGTTACCACAAAGTTCATCCTTTGGGTATCTGATCCATGCAGAATTGGCCACAGGGGGATAATTTTTGAGGTCTGTGCTTTCTCATGATCTGTATTGCTTTTTTCTTTAAATAATAATAAAATTGGGGGCGAATTGTAAGCTGTATAGAAGTAATGGAATGCAATAATTTTGTTGTTGGAAATGCAAGGTAAAAGAATATTATTTGCAAAATTGCAATTGCAGACATGTATGGGGCCAAGTTGGGTGTAATTGGAAACGTTTGAAAATAACACACACACACACACACAAAAGGGTGAAGTAGAGAAGCAACTGATTCAAGTTTGAAGATGTCAACGCTGGAGAAGGCTCATGATCAGCTACAAAAAAAATTTTCATAAAATATTACATTGCAGCTGACAGGCTGGAATTATAGGCTATTCGAGATAGATATTGAGTTCCCATTCTGCATGGGACTGAGAGTGCCTTCATTTTGAAAAACTCCAAACAGTGTAGTACTATAGATATAAAGTTGCTTTTGTTTTTTCTCAACCTAATTCTCTCTCAAGGCTCAAGCTAAGCGTCGTTGATGAAATGAAGGGAGATCCGTTAAAACTTGGGCGCCAAATGCACTATATGAATATAGTGCTACACAATTTTGTTAAATGAAATTTTTTTCCAACTTGTGGTCCAAATTCAGTTTCCCTGAACTATTCTGATCTAGGTCAGAATGTACATGATATTACAAATTCAAAAATGAATTTTGTGGCTATGATATTTGAGAATAACTGTGTGCAGAAAAATGATGGATCTTTGTTGATTGATAGATTCAGGAGCAACTATACATGTTTGTAAGGACCGCCATTTGTTTAACACTTTTGAAGTTAATCAAAATGTAAGGGTTCTCTACATAGGAAATGACTCTACAGTTAAGATCTTAGGAATAGGTCAAGTAAAGTTGTTATTTACATTCGGAAAAATATTAACTTTAAAAGATATCCTGTATGTTTCGAATGTGAGGAAAAATTTAGTGTCTGGTAGTATCTTAGGAATAGATCAAGTATAATTCTTCAAAAATGGACTTAATTTCTTCTTTTGATATGGGTATAAAAAAGTATAGAACATGCATGAAAACTATAATAACTAGAAAGCATTTTCCTACAATGGAACATTGTTCCTAATTGCTTGAATTGGTGTATAGTGATTTGTGTTATTTCCGTAACACACCATCTTTAGGAAATAAAAAAAAAAAAATTTGATTCATCGATGAATTTTCACGATATTGTTATGTATATTTGTTGCATTCTAAAGATGACGCCCTTGACAAATTTAAGATTTATAAAAATGAAGTTGAATTGCAACTAAGTGCTAAAATTAAGAAATTAAGAACTGATAAAGGTGGTGAGTATTATGACCTTAAGTATTTTGAGTGTATTGATATTATTTATGAAATGACCGTAAAGAAAAAAATAGAGTGCTAAAAAATGGTGAATTCCATATTATCTTGTTCAAGTTTAAGTGATGATTTTTGGAGTGAAGTTATTTTGACAATATGTTATTTTTTAAATAGAGTTCCACCTAAAAGGAACAAGACAACTCCATATGAACTTTAGTACAAACGAAAGCCTAATTTAAATTACCTTCAAGTATGGGGATGTAGGGCTATTGTAAGGTTGCCAAAACCCAAAAGGAAGACTTTGGGTGAACGAGGAATTGAATGCATCTTTATAGGTTATGCGAAACATAACAAAGCTTATAAGTTTTATGTCTTAGAATTGAATGATTCTATAGCCATACATATGGTTATTGAATCAAGAGATACAATATTTGATGAAAATTGATTTTCTTCGATTCCTAAACCTAAGGATATTGTACCTAGTTCAAGTAATCTAAATGATCATGATAACGATAACGATGAAAAAACAATAAAAACTTAAAAGAAGTAAACGAGCAAGAAAAGAAAAATATATTTGTTCAGAATTCTATATTTATTTAGTAGAAAGAACAATAGAGTTTATGAAGAATCAATTCTCATTTTGTTATAATATTAGGCAATGAGGTCTTAAGACGCTGCCTTTTGGAAAAAGGCAATTAATGATGAAATGGGCTCAATTATGGGTAATAAAACTTGGATCTTAGTTGATCTTTCACCAGGTTTGTAAACCAATAGGAAGTAAATGAATTTTCAAAAAGAAAATGAAAATCAATGGAACTATTGATAAGTTGAAGGAACGTTTAGTGACCCAAGGCTTTACTAAAAAATATGACATCGACTATTTTGATACATATGCACAAGTGGCTAGCATACCCATTATAGGTTATTGATAGCACTAGATACAATTCATAACCTTGTTATTCATTAAATGAATATAAAAATAATATTTCTAAATGGTGAATTAGATGAAGAGGTGCATATGAAGCAACCGAAAGGATTTGTGATACTGGGTCAAAAGCACAACATATGCAAGCTAATTAGATCCATATATAGGCTTAAACAAGCACTAAAACAATAACATCAAAAATTTGATGATGTCGTGCTATCAAATGACTATTAATTAAATCAATCGAATAAGTGCATATATTGTACCATCCTTGACCTTCTCCACATGCATTTCATTGAATATAAACATCTTGCATACAATTCAATTGAATACGTGCATTTCATACGTATTTTCGTAGGAACAAGTTAATGGCACGTACTAGCTACGTGTCCTAGTATTTGACAATTATATCGAGTCACACGTGTATCCTTATAACCTAAATGAGGATAACAAAGTATTAGAAATGAATTGAATAAGGTATATAAATTAAAGTAAGCAAAGTGATTAGATTAAGATTAGAAAACAATTACATTGTTAATTTAGTTAAATCGGGTCAAATGATTAAGTTGTATTATTGTGTGAATTAATGGAACTATAAATCTATATAAATAATAATAATAATATAGACAAAATAAAATGAAAATGACATAAAAGAGAAATAGAAGAGAAGAGAAAGGAGAAGAGAAAGGAGAAAAGAGATGAGAAAAGAGATGAGAAAAAGATAAAAAGACAAAAACTAAAAGTTAGCTTTATCATCCCATTTCTGCCTTCTTCTCCAGCCCGACTTCTTCTTCAATTTCCTCCATTTCAGACTTCAATTATTCCTTGTTTCACCTAGTTTTTGAAGCTAATTGATCCCTTTCAAGGTTGTTCTTGGTAAGTAATCAATTCTTATTGCTATAGGGTTGATTTGAGTTGCTTAGGTTCAATGTTAGGCACTGAATCGCACCCCGATTTTGATGTTAATATAAATTGATTATGGAAATATGTAAAACACAAAAGTTGTTCCTTTATATCTTAGATTTATGGATATGTAAACATTTTTTCAAGATGTTATGTATAGGGAGAGATATGCGCTTCGTACTGAAACTGGTCAGGGTGTAAACCCTAACCAAGTTAGCGACTGTGTGGTTTGATTTCGAATATGTTAAAGCCCTTATTTGAAGTCTCTCAAAACATAAAAGTTGTCGATATATGTGTATTGTATCTTTCTATCTAATTTTAGGTTCATAGGTCTTGTAAATGTTGAGTTATGGTGAATGGAACCATGACTGTTCCATGGTTTGAACTGCCTAGTGAGTGCCCTGGGAAGCTACAATAATTTGTTTGGCTAATGTGAGCTTGTTAGAGCTAGATTCTGTAAATTATCAAAACATGAGAGTTATAGGTATATGTTTTAGATAAATTTTTGTACTAATTGGAACTTCATTGGTTATGTATAGACTAATATATGTCCTTTGGAAGCCATACTAGTCTGGAAGTGAATTCTATTCTGGACCAGTAAATTGTTTGGTATAATTAGAAGACCTTAGAGACATAATTGGTAAAAGTTTTAAACATTAAACATGTTCCATATGAACCCATATAAGTTTATGTAAAGTTTCATTAAAATAGAACTTATATATTATAAGTTATGATGAATCCAAATGAGTACCCTGAAACTGCCTAAAGGCAGAAAACAAGGCAGAAAACAGAACATTCTTAGAAATTCCACCAAATATTATACAATGATCCAATTGGTCTGAAATATGAATATGTTCTATAATTATATGTTATTTATAATTAGGAACAAGAATCAGATTAATTGGTCAATTATAGAAAAAGTTATAGGCTACACAGTCCCATAAGGTCACACTGCCTCATAGAAAAAATCTTAACTATTGACATGAACAATGCATATTAATTTGTTTAAGCCACATTAAGTCTCTCTAATCATGAGTTAATCGATTATGTTTTCATATTAGGCTCGCAACATATTGGAGACCCATAAGGAGCATATAAACAATAAGTTAGGGGTTAGAATCAAATGAGAACGGTGAGTCTAATTATCGATTGAATTCTTTAGTGCAAATGAATGTTGCTTGCTATGTGATTCATGTGATTGTCATGATTGGTCATTGATAATGTAATGATGGATAATTTGTGACATTGTGGTACACATAAATGGTATACTTGCGATATATTTGAGGTATATATTTGACAAATGTGATATATATACATGGTATATGTATAGTATATGCAAGGTATATGCTTGACATATGAGGTATATATGGAATATATGTATGTTGTATATGATAAAGATGCAATGGTTGATGAATGCTTAAATACAAGTGCATATGCATATGGGCTAAAAAGGCGTTGTGACTAGTTAATCGATATTGTAAAGCAAAAGAAGAGGCCTATGGCCCAACAAATGTGCAAATGAAACAAATGATCAAGCTAGCTAGCAAATGCAAATGCAAATGTTCACATGACAAATATTCACATGGAAACCCGGGGCAATGTCTGTTTAACTTGGTCACCACAAAATGAAATAAGCAAAGCATCTGCATACATAAAGAGTAATGATTATATGTTTCAACTTTATTGATACTTATATGATACTGATGAATGGAATGAAATACATGGTATATATTGGAATTGTGATTTATTACTATGAGTTGTTTGGTACTTTAGAGCTCATTGGATGGTTATTCTCACTGAGCCGCAACTCATCAATTTGCATCATTTTTCAGGTAAAGAAAAGTGATAGCTCATTTTGAGTAGCGTATAAAAGACATGAAGCACAGGTTGTAACATCCTTGACCTTCTCCACATGCATTTCATCGACCATAAGTATCTTGCATACAATTCAATTGAACACGTGCATTTCATATGTATTTTTGTAGGAACAAGTTCATGGCATCCACTAGCTACGTGTCCTAGTATTTGACAATTATATCGAGTCACACGTGTATCCTTATAACCTAAATGAGGATAACAAAGTATTATAAATGAATTGAATAAGGTGTATAAATTAAAGTAAGCAAAGTGATCAGATTAAGATTAGTAAACAATTACATTGTTAATTTAGTTAAATCGGGTCAAATGATTAAGCCGTATCATTGTGTGAATTAGTGGAATTATAAATCTATGTAAATAATAATAATAACAATATAAAATAAAATGAAAATTAAACAAAGAGAAATAGAAGAGAAGAGAAAAGAGAAATGAGAAGAGAAAAGAGAAGAGAAGAAGAGAAAATGAGAAAATGACAAAAAACAAGTTGGCTTTATCTTCATCTTTCTTCCCCATTTCTGCCTCCTCACTCCAACCCGACTTCTTCTTCAATTTCCTCCATTTCAGACTTCAATTCTTCCTTGTTTCACCTATTTTTTGAAGCTAATTGATCCCTTTCAAGTTTGTTCTTGGTAAGTAATCAATTCTTATTGCTATAGGGTTGATTTGAGTTGCTTAGGTTCAATATTAGGCACTGAATTGCACCCCGATTTTGTTATTAATAGAAATTGATTCTGGAAATGTGTAAAACACAAAAGTTGTTCCTTTATATCTTATATTTGTGGATATGTAAACATTTTTTCATGATGTTATGTATAGGGAGAGATATTCTCTTCGTACTGAAATTGGTCAGGGTGTAAACCCTAACCAAGTTAGCTACTGTGTGGTTTGATATCGAATATGTTAAAGCCCTTATTTGAAGTCTTTCAAAACATAAAAGTTGTAGATATATGTGTTTTGTATATTTATACCAAATTTAATATTCATAGGTCTTTTAAATGGTGCGTTATGGTAAATGGAACCATGACTGTTCCATGGTTTGAACTGCCTACTGAGTACCCTGGGCAGATCCAGTACATTGGTTGGATAATTTGAGCTTATTAGAGCTACATTCTGTAAATTATCAAAACATTAAAGTTATAGGTATATGTCTTATATAAATTTTGGTACTAATTTTAGCTTAATTTGTTATCTATAGACTATGTTATGGCCTTTGGAAGTCATACTGTTCCGGAAGCCAATTCTATTCTGGAACAGTAAAATGTTTGGTATAATTAGAAGTCCATAGAGACATAATTGGAAAAAGTTGTAAACATGAAACATGTTCCAAATGCACCCATATAAGTTTCTGTAAATTTTCATTAAAATAGGACTTATATATTATAAGTTATGATGAATCCAAATGAGTAATCTGAAACTGCCTAAAGGCAGAAAACAAGCCAGAAAACAAAACACTCTTAGAAATTCCACCAAATATTGTACAATGATCCAATTGGTCTGAAATTTGAATATGTTCTATAAGTATATGTTATTTTTAATTAAGAACAAGAATCAGATTAATTGGTCAATTATAGAAAACGTTATAGGCTAAACAGTCCCATAAGGTCACACTGCCTCATAGGAAAAATCTTAACTATTGACATGAACAATGCATATTAATTTGTTTAAGCCACATTAAGTCTCTCTAATCATGAGTTAATCGATTATGTTTTCATATTAGGCTCGCAACATATTCGAGAACCACAAGGAGCGGATAGACAATAAGTTAGGGGTCGGAATCAAAGGAGAACGGTGAGTCTAATTATCGATTGAATTCTTTAGTGCAAATGAATGTTGCTTGCTATGTGATTCATGTGATTGCCATGATTGGTCCTTGATAATGTAATGATGGATAATTTGTGACATTGTGGTACATATAAATGGTATACTTGTGGTATATTTGAGGTATATGTTTGACAAATGTGATATATATACATGGTACATGTATAGTATATACAAGGTATATGCTTGACATATGAGGTATATAGGGAATATATGTATGTTGTATATGATAAAGATGCAATGGTTGATGAATGCTTAAATACAAGTGCATATGCATATGGGCTAAAAAGGCGTTGTGACTAGTTAATCGACATTGCAAAGCAAAAGAAGAGGCCTGTGGCCCAACAAATGTGCAAAGCAAAAGAAGAGGCCTATGGCCCAACAAATGTGCAAATGAAACAAATGATCAAGCTAGCTAGCAAATGCAAATGCAAATATTCACATGGAAACCCGGGGCAATGTTCGTTTAATCTGGTCACAACAAAATAAAATGTACAAGCAAAGCATAAGTAAATAACAATTATTGAATACTTGATTTTATCTATATTTATATGTTATTGACTGATGAATGGAATGGAATACATGGTATATATTGGAATTGTGATTTATGACTATGAGTTGTTTGGTACTTTAGAGCTCATTGGATGGTTATTCTCACTGAGCCGCAACTCATCAATTTGCATCATTTTTCAGGTAAAGAAAAGTGACAGCTCATTTTGAGTAGCGTATAAAAGACATGGAGCACAGGTCACTGGCCGAGCCTCATCACTCTCTCTCTCCTTGCATTCCACACAAGCATGAAAACATGTCATCTGTATTTTGACTTATATGCTTGAATATGTATTATCACTCTAGATTAGTTTTGAAATGTATAAATGGAAACAACCCGTAATCCTTCGGATGGAAAGTTTATGTTTTAATATATGTGATATATCGTATTGTGGTTTTTAATGTTAACTTGAAAAGTCATTGAGTAATATTACAGGATATAAGACTTGTAAAGTCATTAGTTGATTTTACAGGATATGATATGAAAAAAAATTTACTACCACTGTTATCAGGGTATTTTCTCTTTCCAATATGTAGGATGTGATTATTTGATACAAAAATAAGTTATATTTAAATGCATAAGAGGTGTGACGTTACATTTTTGGTATCAGAGCAGGGATAGGTTCCATGGGAACATGCATATGCATAAGCGCATGATAACATAAGCATCATATGTGTTGAACATTATGTAGTGACATATTTTCATTTATTTTAGGGACATCATAAGACATGATACACCAAGGAAGGAGAGGCCGACCGAAATGCATTCTCATGAGGCATCACCTCATTTACATAGAGAGCAACCAGCACTAGGAGCTAGAGCTCCAGTACATGCATCACAATCATCTCATTCAGAAGTACCCCATGAAAACCTAGAACAAGAAGTATATGGTCCTGAAATGTACAAGGAAAGACGTTATGACAAGTTGAGGAAACATGGTGCAACTGATTTCAATGGCACAACAGACCCAGCAGAAGCTGAGACATGGCTGAAAAGGACACAGAGGGTACTGAATATGATGAGATGTACTCCAGATGAGAAATTTGATTATACAGTATCCTTACTGCAAGGAAATGCTTATGAATGGTGGGAGACAGTCCCTGACAGTGATGCACAACCATCGGTGTTGACATGGAATGATTTTCTCCTGGAATTTCAGAATAATTATATGCCTGAAGCATATGAAGATGAGAAGAGGAAGGAATTCCTGAATCTGAAACAGGGGAATATGTCTATTGCGGAGTATGAAGTACAATTTAACAAGCTTTTCCATTATGCCACTTTCATGGTCTCTACTGAAAGAGACAAATGCAGGAAGTTTGAGTAGGGCCTCAAATATGAGATCAGAAACAGAATCACAACTACTGATCTTGACAGTTATGCTAGGCTCAGAGCTGCTACAATCAGAGCTGAACGGTTAATGAAAGAAGCTGGGGAACAACAAATAAAAAGGCCATCACGTGAATTCTTTGGTGAGTCTAGCAGAAGGTTGGGGAAAAGAGGTAGATATATGCCTGCACAATCTGGTAACAGAAGTGGGTACTCCAGTTCTAGAGGTCGAGGAATGACTTTCTCTTACCCAGGCAGAGGGCAGAGCCAATATGTTGAACAGAGGCCCACATGTAGTCATTGTGGCAGACAGCATACGGGCGAATGTAGAAGGCTCACAGGAGCATGTTATTTCTGTGGATCGATGGAGCACATGTATAGAGACTGTCCAAATAGAGCCAAACTAGCAGAGACCAGCAGAGGTAGAGGAGTATCTGAGACTACTGTTGAGGCACCGAGGGTCTACCCTACTAGTGGGACACAAGGAAGAGGAAGAGGCAAGGGCAGGACTGGAACACTGGGCAGAGGAGTGACCAGATCTGAAGGTCAGAGTTCTAGACCTCCTACTCAGGCTAGAGTGTTTGCTATGACTAGACAAGAGGCAGTGGATGCTTCCAAAGTAGTCACTGGTAATATTTATATTTTTAAAATATTAGCATATGCATTGATTGACCCAGACTCCACTCATTCATTTATATCACTGCATATGGCATCTGAATTGCATCAAATGCATGAGCCTTTGGGGATTGACATAAATGTGAGTACACCATTGGGAACCGTGATAGTTGTGAAAAATGTCTGTCGTGATTGTCTGATATGCATTGACAGAGCTGAGTTAATAGCTGATCTGATTTTATTGCCAATATATGAATTTGATGTGATACTGGGAATGGACTGGTTAACTAGACATCATGCAATAGTGAATTGTTTTACTAAGGAAGTAATTTTGGAATCACCAAACCAGCCAAGGGTAGTATTTCTAGGTGAAAGAAAACTTGTGCCTACATGTCTAGTTTCAGCTGTAAAGGCATTTCGAATGATCAAAGGGGGATGTGAAGCATATTTGGCATATGTGACTGATACTAGAACCACTGATAGCTTGCTTGAAAATATACCAGTGGTAAGGGAATTTGCTGATGTATTCCCAGATGATCTACTTGGTTTACAACCAGATAGAGAGATAGAATTTACTATTGAACTAGTACCAGGAACTGCACCAATATCAAGGTCACCCTACAGAATGGCCCCAGTTGAGTTGAAAGAACTAAAGGCCCAATTGCAGGAGTTACTTGACAAAGGGTATATTAGACCTAGTGTATCACCATGGGGAGCTCCAGTGTTATTTGTTAAAAAGAAAGATGGAACTATGAGATTGTGCATCGATTACAGGCAACTGAATAAAATGACAGTGAAGAACAAATATCTGTTACCCAGAATAGATGATTTGTTTGACCAGTTGCAAGGAGCCCAAATATTCTCCAAGATCGATTTGAAATCAGGCTATTACCAGTTGAAGGTAGCAGAAACAGATGTTCCAAAGACTGCCTTTCGAACCAGGTATGGGCATTATGAATTTTTAGTAATGCCATTTGGATTGACTAATGCTCCAGCTGCATTTATGGCTTTAATGAATAAGGTGTTTCAACCATGTTTGGATAGGTTTGTGATAGTATTTATTGATGACATATTGGTGTACTCAAAGAATAGGGAGAACATGAACAACATTTAAAAATTGTATTGCAAACTTTGAGGGAGAAACAATTATATGCCAAATTGAGTAAATGTGAATTCTGGTTAGATCATTTGGTATTTCTTGGACATGTGGTGTCGTGTAAGGGCATAAAGGTTGACCCAAAGAAAATTGAGGTTATGGTAAATTGGGAAGCTCCTAAAAATATTTCAGAAATGCGTAGGTTTTTGGGTTTAGCCGGATATTATCGTAGATTTGTTGATGGATTCTCCTTAATTGCTAGCCCTTTGACTAAATTGTTGAGAAAGAATGTGCCTTTCAAGTGGACTCCAGAATGTCAGAGGAGTTTCGATGAACTAAAACACAGGCTAACCTCAGCACCAGTGTTAACCATCCCTACAGGTATAGGTGGGTTTACAGTATATAGTGATGCTTCACACCAAGGCTTGGGATGTGTGTTGATGCAACATGGTAAGGTGATAGCTTATGCATCCAGACAACTGAGACCACATGAGATCTCATATCCAGTGCATGATTTAGAACTGGCTGCAGTCGTATTTGCATTGAAGATTTGGAGGCATTATCTGTATGGTGAGACATTCCAAATCTTCACAGACCATAAAAGCTTGGGTTATTTGCTGACACAGAAAGAATTAAACATGAGGTAGAGACAGTGGTTAGAGCTATTGAAAGATTATGACTGTATAATTGAATACCATCCAGGGAAAGCCAATGTGGTAGCAGATGCATTGAGTAGGAAGGCTAGTGGCAGTGTAGCTCACTTGCAAGTATCATCTTTTCCATATTTGATTCAATTACGATCTATGAATGTTGAATTAAATATACATGATGAAGGATCACTTATTGCTACTCTTCGAGTCAGACCTATACTAAAGGAGAGGATCAAGGAAGCACAAAGCAAAGATCCTAAATTGTGTGAGAAAATTGAATCAGTAAGGCAGGAAAACAGTAAAGATTTTCAATTGCAGGATGATGTACTGATGTTAAAGTCACGCATATGTGTTCCAGACACTGAGAACTTGCGTCAAGAAATAATGGAAGAGGCACACAATGCACCCTATGCAATGCACCCAGGGATGACAAAGATGTATCACAGTTTAAGGCCTCATTACTGGTGGCCAAGAATGAAGAAAGATATAGCAGAATATGTTTCCAAATGCTTGACATGTCAGCAGATTAAAATTGAACATCAGGCACCAATTGGTAAGTTACATCCATTGCCAGTGCCAGAATGGAAATGGGAAAGAATAACGATGGATTTTGTTTAGGGATTGCCAAGAACTCCACGGAAAAATGATGCAGTATGGGTAATTATTGACAGATTAACCAAGTCAGCACATTTTCTACCTATCAGATGGGATTGTACACTTGAGAGTTTGACCAAATTATATGTGAATGAGATGGTCAGATTGCATGGCATTCCAGTGTCCATTGTGTCTGATAGAGATCCACGGTTTACTTCATGTTTTTGGGTGAGTTTACAGAATGCATTGAGAACAAAATTGAACTTTAGCACTGCATTCCACCCACAGACTGACGGACAATCAGAAAGGACTATACAAACATTGGAAGAAATGCTTAGGGAATGTTCTATGGAATTCAGAGGTGCTTGGGATGAATATATAGCATTGATTGAATTTGCTTACAACAACCAGTATCATAGCAGTATCCAGATGGCACCATATGAAGTATTGTATAGCAGAAAGTGTCGAAGCCCTATCATTTGGGATGAAGAAGGAGCATGTGCATTAGAAGGGCCAGAGCTGGTGCAAGACACAGTGGATAAGATCAAGGTTGTCAAGAAAAAGCTAAAGGCAACACAGGATAGGCAGAAAAGTTATGTTTATCAGCATAAAAGGGAGATGGAATACGAGTTGGGTGAAAAGGTATTTCTTCGTGTGTCTCCATGGAAAGGTATAATTCGATTTGGCAAAAAGGGTAAATTGAGCCCAAGGTATATAGGGCCATATGAAATTCTTGAGAAAATTGGTCCACTGGCATATAGATTGGCGTTACCACTAGAGATGGCTCAGATACATAATGTGTTTCATGTGAGCATGCTTAGAAGATACAGGTCAGATCCTAAACATGTACTTAAAGATCAAGCCATTGAGATTGCAGAGGACATAAGTTATGTTGAGGAACCAGTGCAAATCATTGGATACAAGACTAAACAGCTAAGAAATCGCGAAATACCTTTGGTTAAGGTATTATGGCGTAATCATTTACAAGAAGAGGCAACATGGGAAACAGAAGAAAATATGAAAAAGCAATATCCACACCTGTTTTCAGGTATTAATTTCGAGAACGAAATTTTTAAAAGGAGGGGAGAATTGTAACATCCTTGACCTTCTCCACATGCATTTCATCGACCATAAGTATCTTGCATACAATTCAATTGAACACGTGCATTTCATACATATTTTGTAGGAACAAGTTCATGGCATGCACTAGCTACGTGTCCTAGTATTTGGCAATTATATCGAGTCACACGTGTATCCTTATAACCTAAATGAGGATAACAAAGTATTATAAATGAATTGAATAAGGTGTATAAATTAAAGTAAGCAAAGTGATTAGATTAAGATTAGTAAACAATTACATTGTTAATTTAGTTAAATCGGGTCAAATGATTAAGCTGTATCATTGTGTGAATTAGTGGAATTATAAATCTATGTAAATAATAATAATAACAATATAAAATAAAATGAAAATTAAACAAAAAGAAATAGAAGAGAAGAGAAAAGAGAAATGAGAAGAGAAAAGAGAAGAGAAGAAGATAAAATGAGAAAATGACAAAAAACAAGTTGGCTTTATCTTCATCTTTCTTCCCCATTTTTGCCTCCTCACTCCAGCCCGAATTCTTCTTCAATTTCCTCCATTTCAGACTTCAATTCTTCCTTGTTTCACCTAGTTTTTGAAGCTAATTGATCCCTTTCAAGGTTGTTCTTGGTAAGTAATCAATTCTTATTGCTATAGGGTTGATTTGAGTTGCTTAGGTTCAATATTAGACACTGAATTTCACCCCGATTTTGATATTAATAGAAATTGATTCTGGAAATGTGTAAAACACAAACGTTGTTCCTTTATATCTTATATTTGTGGATATGTAAACATTTTTTCATGATGTTATGTATAGGGAGAGATATTCTCTTCGTACTGAAATTGGTCAGGGTGTAAACCCTAACCAAGTTAGCTACTGTGTGGTTTGATATCGAATATGTTAAAGCCCTTATTTGAAGTCTCTCAAAACATAAAAGGTTTATATATATGTGTTTTGTATCTTTATACCAAATTTCATGTTCATAGGTCTTTTAAATGGTGAGTTATAGTGAATGGAACCATGACTGTTCCATGGTTTGAACTGCCTACTGAGTACCCTGGGCAGATCCAGTACATTGGTTGGATAATTTGAGCTTGTTAGAGCTACATTCTGTAAATTATCAAAAAATTAAAGTTATAGGTATATCTCTTATCTACATTTTTGTACTAATTTTAGCTTAATTTGTTATCTATAGACTAAGTTATGGCCTTTGGAAGTCATACTGGTCCGGAAGCCAATTCTATTCTGGAACAGTAAAATGTTTGGTATAATTAGAAGTCCATAGAGACATAATTGGTAAAAGTTGTAAACATGAAACATGTTCCAAATGCACCCATATAAGTTTCTGTAAAGTTTCATTAAAATAGGACTTATATATTATAAGTTATGATGAACCCAAATGAGTACCCTGAAACTGCCTAAAGGCAGAAAACAAGCTAGAAAACAGAACACTCTTAGAAATTCCACCAAATATTGTACAATGATCCAATTGGTCTGAAATTTGAATATGTTCTATAAGTATATGTTATTTTTAATTAGGAACAAGAATCAGATTAATTGCTCAATTATAGAAAAAGTTATAGGCTAAACAGTCCCATAAGGTCACACTGCCTCATAGGAAAAATCTTAACTATTGACATGAACAATGCATATTAATTTGTTTAAGCCACATTAAGTCTCTCTAATCATGAGTTAATCGATTATGTTTTCATATTAGTCTCGCAACATATTGGAAAACCACAAGGAACGGATAGACAATAAGTTAGGGGTCGGAATCAAAGGAGAACGGTGAGTCTAATTATCGATTGAATTCTTTAGTGCAAATGAATGTTGCTTGCTATGTGATTCATGTGATTGTCATGATTGGTCCTTGATAATGTAATGATGGATAATTTGTGACATTTTGGTACATATAAATGGTATACTTGTGGTATATTTGAGGTATATGTTTGACAAATGTGATATATATACATGGTACATGTATAGTATATACATGGTATATGCTTGACATATGAGGTATATAGGGAATATATGTATGTTGTATATGATAAAGATGCAATGGTTGATGAATGCTTAAATACAAGTGCATATGCATATGGGCTAAAAAGGCGTTATGACTAGTTAATCGACATTGCAAAGCAAAAGAAGAGGCCTATGGCCCAACAAATGTGCAAAGCAAAAGAAGAGGCCTATGGCCCAACAAATGTGCAAATGAAACAAATGATCAAGCTAGCTAGCAAATGCAAATGCAAATGTTCACATGGAAACCCGGGGCAATGTTCGTTTAATCTGGTCACAACAAAATAAAATGTACAAGCAAAGCATAAGTAAATAACAATTATTGAATACTTGATTTTATCTATATTTATATGTTATTGACTGATGAATGGAATGGAATACATGGTATATATTGGAATTGTGATTTATGACTATGAGTTGTTTGGTACTTCAGAGCTCATTGGATGGTTATTCTCACTGAGCCGCAACTCATCAATTTGCATCATTTTTTAGGTAAAGAAAAGTGATAGCTCATTTTGAGTAGCGTATAAAAGACATGGAGCATAGGTCACTGGCCGAGCCTCATCACTCTTTCTCTCCTTGCATTCCACACAAGCATGAAAACATGTCATCTGTATTTTGACTTATATGCTTGAATATGTGTTATCACTCTAGATTAGTTTTGAAATGTATAAATGGAAACAACCCGTAATCCTTCGGATGGAAAGTTTATGTTTTAATATATGTGATATATCGTATTGTGGTTTTTAATGTTGACTTGAAAAGTCATTGAGTGATATTAGAGGATATAAGACTTGTAAAGTTATTAGTTGATTTTACAGGATATGATATGGAAAAAAATTTACTACCACTGTTATCAGGGTATTTTCTCTTTCCAATATGCAGGATGTGATTATTTGATACAAAAATAGGTTATATTTAAATGCATAAGAGGTGTGACGTTACACAGGTCACTGGCCGAGCCTCATCACTATCTCTCCTTGCATTCCACACAAGCATGAAAACATGTCATCTGTATTTTGACTTATATGCTTGAATATGTATTATCACTCTAGATTAGTTTTGAAATGTATAAATGGAAACAACCCATAATCCTTCGGATGGAAAGTTTATGTTTTAATATATGTGATATATCGTATTTGTGGTTTTTAATGTTGATTTGAAAAGTCATTGAGTGATATTACAGGATATAAGACTTGTAAAGTCATTAGTTGATTTTACAGGATATGATATGAAATTTTTTTTTTACTACTATTGTTAACATGGTATTTTACCTTTCCAGTATGCTATGTATGATTACTTGGTACAGGGATAGGTTATACTCAAATGCATATGATGTGGTGTTACATTTTTGGTATCAGAGCAGGGATAGGTTCCATGGGAACATACATAAGCATAAGAGCATGATAACATATGCATCATATGTGTTGAAAATTATGTAGTGACATAATTTCATTTATTTTAGGGACATCATAAGACATAATTCACCAAGGAGGGAGAGGCCGGCCGAAATGCATTCTCATGAGGCATCACCTCATTTATATAGAGAGCAACCAACAATAGGAGCTAGAGCTCCAGTACATGCATCACAGTCATCTCATGCAGAAGTACCCCATGAAAACCTAGAACAAGAAGTATATGGTCCTGAAATGTACAAGGAAATACGTTATGAAAAGCTGAGGAAACATGGTGCAACTGATTTCAATGGCATAACAGACCCAGCAGAAGCTGAGACATGGCTGAAAAGGACACAAAGGGTACTGAATATGATGAGATGTACCCCGGATGAGAAATTTGATTATGCAGTATCCTTACTGAAAGAAAATGCTTATAAATGGTGGGAGACAGTCCCTGACAATGATGCACAACCACCGGTGTTGACATGAAGTGATTTTCTCCTGGAATTTCAGAACAATTACATGCTTGAAGCATATAAAGATGAGAAGAGGAAGAAATTCCTAAATCTAAAACAGGGGAATATGTCTATTGCAGAGTATGAAGTACAATTTAACAAACTTTCCCATTATGCCACCTTCATGGTCTCTACTGAAAGAGACAAATGCAGGAAGTTTGAGGAGGGCCTTAAATATGAGATCAAAAACAGAATTACAATTACTGATCTTGATAGTTATGTCAGGCTCAGAGCTGCTGCAATCAGAGCTGAACGATTAATGAAAGAAGTTGGGGAACAACAAATAAAAAGGCCATCACGTGAATGCTTTGGTGAGTCTAGTAGAAGGTTGGGGAAAAGAGGTAGATATATGCCTGCACAATCTGGTAACAGAAGTGGGTACTCCAGTTCTAGAGGTCGAGGAATGACTTTCTCTTATCCAGGCAGAGGGCAGAGCCAATATGTTGAACAGAGGCCCACATGTAGTTATTGTGGCAAACAGCATACGGAGGAATGTAGAAGGCTCACAGGAGCAAGTTATTTCTGTGGATCGATGGAGCACATGTATAGAGATTGTTCAAATAGAGCCAAACTAGTAGAGACCAACAAAGGCAGAGGAGTATTTGAGACTACTGTTGAGGCACCGAGGGTCTACCCTACTAGTGGGACACAAGGCAGAGGAAGAGGCAGGGGCAGGACTGGTACACTAGGCAGAGGAGTGACCAGATCTGAAGGTCAGAGTTCTAGACCTCCTACTCAGGCCAGAGTGTTTGCTATGACTAGACAAGAGGCAGTGGATGCTCCCAAAGTAGTCAATGGTAATATTTATATTTCTGAAATATTAGCATATGCATTGATTGACCCAGACTCCACTCATTCATTTATATCATTGCATATGACATCTGAATTGCATCAAATGCATGAGCCTTTGGGGATTGACATAAATGTGAGTACGCCATTGGGAACAGTGGTAGTTGTGAATAATGTCTGTCGTGATTGCCTGATATGCATTGATAGAGCTGAGTTAATAGCTGATCTGATTTTATTGCCAATATATGAATTTGATGTGATACTAGGAATGGATAGGTTAACTAGACATCATGCAATAGTGAATTGCTTTACTAAGGAAGTAATTTTGGAATCACCAAACCAGCCAAGGGTAGTATTTCTAGGTGAAAGAAAACTTGTGCCTACATGTCTAGTTTCAGTTGTAAAGGAATTTCGAATGATCAAAGGGGGATGTGAAGCATATTTGGCATGTGTGACTGATACTAGAACCACTAATAGCTTGCTTGAAAATATACCAGTGGTAAGGGAATTTGCTAATGTATTCCCAGATGATCTACCTGGTTTACCACCAGATAGAGAGATAGAATTTACTATTGAACTAGTACCAAGAACTGCACCAATATCAAGGTCACCCTATAGAATGACCCCAATTGAGTTGAAAGAACTAAAGGCCCAATTGCAGGAGTTACTTGACAAAGGGTATATTAGACCTAGTGTATCACCATGGGGAGCTCCAGTGTTATTTGTTAAAAAGAAAGATGGAACAATGAGATTGTTCATCGATTATAGGCAACTGAACAAAATGACGGTGAAGAACAAATATCCATTGCCTAGAATAAATGATTTGTTTGACCAGTTGCAAGGAGCCCAAATATTCTCCAAGATTGATCTGAAATCAGGCTATTACCAGTTGAAGGTAGCAGAAACGGATGTTCCAAAGTCTGCCTTTCGAACCAGGTATGGACATTATGAATTTTTAGTAATGCCATTTGGGTTGACTAATGTTCCAGCTACATTTATGGCATTAATGAATAATGTGTTTCAACCATATATGGATAGGTTTGTGATAGTATTTATTGATGACATATTGGTGTACTCAAAGAATAGGGAGAACATGAACAACATTTAAAAATTGTGTTGCAAACTTTGATGGAGAAACAATTATATGCCAAATTGAGTAAATGTGAATTCTGGTTAGATCATTTGGTATTTCTTGGACATGTGGTGTCGTGTAAGGGTATAGAGGTTGACCCAAAGAAAATTGACGCTATGGTAATTTGGGAAGCTCCTAAAAATATTTCAGAAATGCGTAATTTTCTGGGTTTAGCCGGATATTATCGTAGATTTGTTGATGGATTCTCCTTAATTGCTAGCTCTTTGACTAAATTGTTGAGAAAGAATGTGCCTTTCAACTGGACTCCAGAATGTCAGAGGAGTTTCGATGAACTAAAACACAGGCTAACCTCAGCACCAGTGTTAACCATCCCTACAGGTACAGGTGGGTTTACAGTATATAGTGATGCTTCTCACCAAGGCTTGGGATGTGTGTTGATGCAACATGGTAAGCTGATAGCTTATGCATCCAGACAACTGAGACCACATGAGATCTCATATCCAGTGCATGATTTAGAACTGGCTGCAGTCGTATTTGCATTGAAGATTTGAAGGCATTATCTGTATGGTGAGACATTCCAAATCTCGACAGACCATAAAAGCTTGGGTTATTTGCTGACACAGAAAGAATTAAACATGAGGCAGAAATGGTGGTTAGAGCTATTGAAAGATTATGATAGTACAATTGAATACCATCCAGGGAAAGCCAATGTGGTAGCAGATGCATTGAGTAGGAAGGCTAGTGGCAGTGTAGCTCACTTGCAAGTATCCTTTTTTCCATATTTGATTCAATTACGATCTATGAATGTTGAATTAAATATAAATGATGAAGGATCACTGATTGCTACTCTTCAAGTCAGACCTATACTAAAGGAGAGGATTAAAGAAGCACAAAGCAAAGATCCTAAATTGTGTGAGAAAATTGAATCAGTAAGGCAGGGAAACAGTAAAGATTTTCAATTGCAGGATGATGTACTGATGTTAAAGTCATGCATATGTGTTCCAGACACTGAGAACTTGCGTCAGGAAATAATGGAAGAGACACACAATGCACCCTATGCAATGCACCCAGGAATGACAAAGATGTATCACAGTTTAAGGCTTCATTACTGGTGGTCAAGAATGAAGAAAGACATAGCAGAATATGTTTCCAAATGCTTGACATGTCAGTAGATTAAAATTGAACATCAGACACCAATTGGTAAGTTACATCCATTGCCAGTGCCAGAATGGAAATGGGAAAGAATAACGATGGATTTTGTCTATGAATTGCCAAGAACTCCACGGAAAAATGATGCAGTACGGGTAATTATTGACAGATTAACCAAGTCAACACATTTTCTACCTATCAGATGAGGCTGTATACTTGAGAATTTAGCCAAATTATAGGTGAATGAGATAGTCATATTGCATGGAATTCCAGTGTCCATTGTGTCTGATAGAGATCCACGGTTTACTTCACATTTTTGGGTGAGTTTACAGAATGCATTGGGAACAAAATTGAACTTTAGCACTGCATTCCACCCACAGACTGATGGACAGTCAGAAAGGATTATACAGATATTGGAAGAAATGCTTAGGGCATGTTCTATGGAATTCAGAGGTGTTTGGGATGAATATATAGCATTGATTGAATTTGCTTACAACAACCAGTATCATAGCAGTATCCAGATGACACCATATGAGGCATTGTATGGCAGAAAGTGCCAAAGCCCTATCATTTGGGATGAAGAAGGAGCACGTGCATTAGAAGGGCCAGAGATAGTGCAAGACACAGTGGATAAGATCAAGGTTGTCAAGAACAAGCTAAAGGCAGCACAGGATAGGCATAAAAGTTATGTTGATCAGCATAAAAGGGAAATGAAATACGAGTTGGGTGAAAAGGTATTTTTTCGTGTGTCTCCATGGAAAAGGATAATTCGATTTGGCAAAAAGGGTAAATTGAGCCCAAGGTATATAGGGCCTTATGAAATTCTTGAGAAGATTGGTCCATTGGCTTATAGGTTGTCTTTACCACCCGAGATGGCTTAGATACATAATGTGTTTCATGTGAGTCTGCTTAGAAGATACAGGTCAGATCCTACACATGTACTTAAAGATCAAGCCATTGAGATTGCAGAGGACATGAGTTATGTTGAGGAACCAGTGCAAATCATTGGATACAAGACTAAACAGCTAAGAAATCGAGAAATACCTTTGGTTAAAGTATTATGGTGTAACCATTTACAAGAAGAGGCAACATGGGAAACAGAAGAAAATATGAAAAAGCAATATCCACACCTGTTTTCAAGTATTAATTTCGAGGACAAAATTTTTAAAAGGAGGGGAGAATTGTAACATCCTTGACCTTCCCCACATGCATTTCATTGAACATAAGCATCTTGCATACAATTCAATTGAATACGTGCATTTCATACGTATTTTCGTAGGAACAAGTTAATGACACGCACTAGTTACGTGTCCTAGTATTTGGCAATTATATCGAGTCACACGTGTATCCTTATAACCTAAATGAGGATAACAAAGTATTAGAAATGAATTGAATAAGGTGTATAAATTAAAGTAAGCAAAGTGATTAGATTAAGATTAGTAAACAATTACATTGTTAATTTAGTTAAATCGGGTCAAATGATTAAGTTGTATTATTGTGTGAATTAATAGAACTATAAATCTATATAAATAATAATAATAATATAGACAAAATAAAATGAAAATGACATACAAGAGAAATAGAAGAGAAGAGAAGAGAAAGGAGAAGAGAAAGGAGAAAAGAGATGAGAAAAAGATAAAAAGACAAAAACCAAAAGTTAGCTTTATCATCCCATTTCTGCCTTCTTCTCCAGCCTGACTTCTTCTTCAATTTCCTCTATTTCAGACTTCAATTATTCCTTTTTTCACTTAGTTTTTGAAGCTAATTGATCCATTTCAAGGTTGTTCTTGGTAAGTAATCAATTCTTATTGCTATAGGGTTGATTTGAGTTGCTTAGGTTCAATGTTAGGCACTGAATCGCACCCCGATTTTGATGTTAATATAAATTGATTCTGGAAATATTTAAAACATAAAAGTTGTTCCTTTATATCTTAGATTTGTGGATATGTAAACATGTTTGCAAGATGTTATGTATAGGGAGAGATATGCGCTTCGTACTGAAACTGGTCAGGGTGTAAACCCTAACCAAGTTAGCGACTGTGTGGTTTGATTTCGAATATGTTAAAGCCCTTATTTGAAGTCTCTCAAAACATAAAAGTTGTCGATATATGTGTGTTGTATCTTTCTATCCAATTTCAGGTTCATAGGTCTTGTAAATGTTGAGTTATGGTGAATGGAACCATGACTGTTCCATGGTTTGAACTGCCTAGTGAGTGCCCTGGGAAGCTACAGTAATTTGTTTGGCTAATGTGAGCTTGTTAGAGCTAGATTATGTAAATGATCAAAATATGAGAGTTATAGGTATATGTCTTAGCTAAATTTTTGTACTAATTGGAACTTCATTGGTTATGTATAGACTAATATATGTCCTTTGGAAGCCATACTGGTCCGGAAGTGAATTCTATTCTGGACCAGTAAATTGTTTGGTATAATTAGAAGACCTTAGAGACATAATTGGTAAAAGTTGTAAACATTAAACATGTTCCATATGAACCCATATAAGTGTCTGTAAAGTTTTATTAAAATAGGACTTATATATTATAAGTTATGATGAATCCAAATGAGTACCCTGAAACTGCCAAAAGGCAGAAAACAAAACACTCTTAGAAATTCCACCAAATATTGTACAATGGTCCAATTGGTCTGAAATATGAATATGTTCTATAATTATATGTTATTTGTAATTAGGAACAAGAATCAGATTAATTGGTCAATTATAGAAAAAGTTATAGGCTACACAGTCCCATAAGGTCACACTGCCTCATAGGAAAAATCTTAACTATTGACATGAACAATGCATATTAATTTGTTTAAGCCACATTAAGTCTCTCTAATCATGAGTTAATCGATTATGTTTTCATATTAGGCTCGCAACATATTGGAGACCCACAAGGAGCAGATAGACAATAAGTTAGGGGTCGGAATCAAAGGAGAACGGTGAGTCTAATTATCGATTGAATTCTTTAGTGCAAATGAATGTTGCTTGCTATGTGATTCATGTGATTGTCATGATTGGTCCTTGATAATGTAATGATGGATAATTTGTGACATTGTGGTACACATAAATGGTATACTTGCAGTATATTTGAGGTATATGTTTGACAAATGTGATATATATACATGGTATATGTATAGTATATGCAAGGTATATGCTTGACATATGAGGTATATATGGAATATATGTATGTTGTATATGATAAAGATGCAATGGTTGATGAATGCTTAAATACAAGTGCATATGCATATGGGCTAAAAAGGTGTTGTGACTAGTTAATCGATATTGTAAAGCAAAAAAAGAGGCCTATGGCCCAACAAATGTGCAAATGAAACAAATGATCAAGCTAGCTAGCAAATGCAAATGCAAATGTTCACATGACAAATATTCACATGGAAACCCGGGACAATGTCTGTTTAACTTGGTCACAACAAAATGAAATAAGCAAAGCATTTGCATGCATAAAGAGTAATGATTATATGTTTCAACTTTATTGATACTTATATGATACTGATTAATAGAATGGAATACATGGTATATATTGGAATTGTGATTTATTACTATGAGTTGTTTGGTACTTTAGAGCTCATTGGATGGTTATTCTCACTGAGCCGCAACTCATCAATTTGCATCATTTTTCAGGTAAAGAAAAGTTATAGCTCATTTTGAGTAGCGTATAAAAGACATGGAGCACAGGTCACTGGTCGAGCCTCATCACTATCTCTCCTTGCATTCCACACAAGCATGAAAACATGTCATCTGTATTTTGACTTATATGCTTGAATATGTATTATCACTCTAGATTAGTTTTGAAATGTATAAATGGAAACAACCCGTAATCCTTCGGATGGAAAGTTTATGTTTTAATATATGTGATATATCGTATTTATGGTTTTTAATGTTGACTTGAAAAGTCATTGAGTGATATTACAGGATATAAGACTTGTAAAGTCATTAGTTGATTTTACAGGATATGATATGAAAATTTTTTTTTACTACTATTGTTAACATGGTATTTTACCTTTCCAGTATGCTATGTATGATTACTTGGTACAGGGATAGGTTATACTCAAATGCATATGATGTGGTGTTACATATATAGTTTAATGACAATGATAAAGGTGTTATTATTTGCTTACATGTGGATGATATGCTTGTACTTGGGATTGATTTGGAGCAAGTTGAACTTACTAAAAAGTTCTTATCCTTAAATTTCTCCATGAAAGATATAGGAGAAATAGATGTAATCCTTGGTATAAGGATTAAAAAGGATCGTAATAGCATAACTTTAACACAATCTCATTATATTGAGAAAGTGTTGAAGAAGTTCAATTACTATGATTGTTTTCCAATGTCAACTCTAATAGATTTGAGCCTAAAACTGATGCCTAATAGTTGCAAGTTAATTTCTCAACTTGAGTACAATAAAGTCATAAGTTACTAAATGTAAGCTATGACAAGTACAAGATCAGATATCGTATATGCAGCTAAAAAGTTTAGTAGATATACTAGTAATCCTAGTATATTGCATTGACAAACAATTCGACGAGTACTAAAGTACTTAAAGAAAACTATAATTTATAGATTAAACTATAAAAGTTATCATTTGGTTTTAGAATGTTATACATATGCAAGTTGGATTGTAAATGAAGATCATTCTTCTTCCTTCTTAAGGGAGGTGCCATTTCATGAGTATCTAAGAAATAAACTTGTATTATTGATTCTATAATGACATAAGAGTTTATTGCTTTTACTTCGGCTAGTAAGAAAGTAGAGTAGTTAAGAAATCTATTATATGAGATACCATTGTGGCAGAAACCTGTATCTCCTATCACTTTACATTGCGGTAATGCCACAATCATATCAATAGCTTTTAACCATGTATATAATGGAAAATCATGACACATAGGTTTGAGACATAGCGATATGTGTAGTCTCATCCAAGATGTGATGATAACAGTCAATTTTGTGTGGACTATACAAAATTTGGTTGATCCTTTAACTAAATGATTGTCAAGAGATCTGGTACACAAAATGGCAAGAGGGATGGATCTAGTTAAACTCTAATATATGGATCACAAATAAAGGATTTTCAACTTAACATCTAATAAAATGTTAGACATTGAGTTCAATTAGATAAATTCTTTATTTAGTGGTTGCAAGTACAATTTAGCATCCCAAAGTAAGTAAGTGTTTGGTATCTTGTAATATGAAGAGGTTGAAAGTTTTCTTAATTGACTTTTGATAAAATGTTTTGTTATAGGAGTATGATTTCTCTTAAAGGCCTACCTATATGGGTGCGAACTGTGGTTGCTTTAAAATGCTTCGAACTTGACATTAATTCACTCACGAATGGATATGCACACAAGGTCAAAATAGTGTCAAGTATAAAAAAAATCATTTGTATTGATCTTATGTGTGTAATATTTTCAATAATTCATAATGGATTATTAGGTTCAATATTTTAGACACCTATATAATTTAAGTTGTTGAAATGTTTATTGTACTATATAAAAGTTCAATCTTAAAGATATTTTTACTTATGCATAAGATTGAGAATGTATTTAAGTACACTTGGTATAAAATATTTATTGTTTTAGGAGGATTATTAGATATTTTAAAGTAAGATGACTCTTGATGAAAAAATTATGATTTCTAGTGAAAATATGTCTCTATTTACAAAAAGACACATTGAGAAAATTGTGTGATTTTTAGTGAAAAGATGTAACTATTCATCTTCATGAAAAGTCATGACTTTTCATGTTCATGCCTATAAATAAAGGTTATAGATGGTGATCAAAGGGGAGAGACAGTATTCTTATGATTTAAAGTTTATGCAAGCCTTTGTCTCATTTGACCAAGCACATTCGAAAAATATGAATACTTTGTTAGACAATTCTTGGAAAGCAAACAAAATTGTTATTATATTTCTTTGTATTCCTAAAGTGATTTTGTGTAACTTTATTGCTCATAAGAGAGTTGAAATAATATTTTTTGGAAAGTGATATCATGCTTAGAAGATATATCCAAGTTCTCTTGTTATATTTTGTTTCTACAATTTCTGCCATTTTTAAGCTGCATTCTCTGCAAATCTCCATTCAGATTTCTGGCTATTAGCTAGAAACTAGTAGTCTAACTTAAGTGTCTAACTCTAACCATCTAGGCACTCACTGAAATTAATCCATTAAACTTTTTATGAGAAATAGTTTGTGAAGACTGAGAACATCCAACTACACAACAAACATATTTATAAATCATGATCCAATTATTTGCTAAACGTTTCTTCCATGAAGACGAGATAGTAGAGATTGGTTTGATAAGTGAGTCTTCTAATACAATATTGAGCCTATAAATTCTATTATTGACTCTTCCTCCAGTATTCAATTGTTTAGTGTCATGATAGATGAACTTGGTGAGGTATGAAATAGATTTATTATCAGTTCATATCTTATCCCATGTTTAGGAAACTGGAAAATTATTCCACTGGTTAAAGAAAACTTGTGTTTCTTTTCACCCATTCTGATGATCTTGACAAAAAAGTATTAATTTGCAATTTCACTGAGTGAAACTCTCCTGTTAAATCAATTTTAATTGTGCTTATCTGGAAATAAAATGTAAAATAAATGTTGCATTAATTTAACATTAATGAAAAAAACTAATCGAAGAGAAACACTCGCTCAAAAAAAAAAAAAAGGCGTACTTCTTTTTGCAGGAATGAAAAAGGTTACTCCGAGAGGGTGAGTTAGTTTTTGTTTCTTGGCATTATGATTGTTGCATTAACCCATCCATGGCTTCATAGTGCTTGAATATATTATATTCTTAGGTTGGTTGCATAGTATGCATCTTGCATAAAGATCAATTTAAAGATAAATCAAGAAACGCCCAGGTTTACCAATTTCCATGGCCATGTAAAATTTTGCATCAATGCATTCACATGGCATTCGATCTGGCTATCAGTTTACAATTTCCCTCGTTTTGAACCATCCGACCTTCGCCAAAGCATTGCCATTTTGCTTGACTATTTTTTCTTCCTTGTGCCTCTCACGCAAACATCACGGAGACAGGAATCTACTTGGCCACTTTCTGCTTTCTGGTGAAGAATGGAAAGCCACTCATGTAGCAAGTAGGTTGAGCATCATAGATAGTTCTTGCAGTACCAGTGAAGTAAGTACAGAGCCAGGATGCGAGATGCTTGGTGCTGGAGCAGTTGCTTGCTATGCAGTTGGCAATAAAGATCCAAAGTTTTCTTTCCCTACATGTGGTTGTCAGTGTCTAAATGAACCTGAAGCCATTCTAAAACTGCAGAAGTATGGTATCTCTTGCCCTTTTTTTAAACAATTTCCTTCATAATCAAAGTTTGCCAATGCATTATCATCTCTCTTCGTTTAAGAAACCTGTATATTTTCTAACACTTCAGAATCATTATTCTACTTTTTTCTTATTTAGTGTAATAATTTTGACAAATGGGTTCTGATGATTCTCCAGTTTTCGTTTTGAATGCACAGGTACTTGCATCGAGAACCATGGAACCATAATGCACGGTATTTGCTTATACTTGATATTTAACAAAGGGCACGAGAAGAGAGGTTCCCCCAGCAACTTTGGGCAGCACTCAAGCGACTAACTGTTGTGCTACTTGACAGTGAGTTGGACACTAGAGAAAGCTTGCGATATCAATATCAAAAGTTCAACTTCTGCTTTGTATTTCTGAAATTCGTTTGCAAGTTGGGGGCCAAATGCACTGTATAAAATATGCTAAAAGTGCAGATTAACTCTCTCCCAAATAACTACCTGTTTTTTGGACATTTGCTGTTATCCCGTGTGTATGCTGCTAAAAATAACCATACGACCCTTGATGAAGAGGATATAAGATGCCTGGAGCTTAAGACAGATTACCATATAGGATGGCTATGCCTCAAAATCCAGTCATCAATGGCAATGAAGGTGCAGTAGGCAGTAGTGAAGTTAGGATTTCCGTGTAGCTAAGAACTTGCAGGGTGTGCACTGCCTGATACCAATGGAAGATTGGTGCTGCCAGTGGCATGGTGCAATTTTATCCATAGTATCATTTCAGCGATTTAGAGAAATCGTGTTCCAAGCACTAGAACAATGGGTCATTCATATGCATTTAAAGTTCATGATTCGATGCTGGCAAGCTGCTTTGAAAATTTCGTAAGAACTGTGTCAGATAATCAGATACTAGTTTAGACAGTTTTGTTGTGTAAATGAAATCATTCATGGTTGTGAAATTCTTGCATTAACTGCTGGGGTGTGCTTGAAGACATAACATTATACCTTAATTTAGCTTGGAACTGGGGGAATCTGCCATGGATAGGAACAGTTAAAGAGGGGCGAGGTAGGTTCTTTTGGAGTGTTATCCATCACCAACTACGTGAGCAAATACCAATTAACGTAACTTTTATTATCTAGGAACTTGTTGGGTTTTGAGGAATGATAGGCTGATGAAAGAGTAAGAAAATGTGAAAGATAAAAGCTGAAATGGAAATCTACTTCATTGCTTAATTAATTTCCTGAAACAGAGCACTCTCTTATATAGAGAGCTTTAGATAATGGTGGTCATACTTTCTTACCTAACCTATCAATCAAGCATGGTTCACCTCTTACAAATCTGATTTTCTGATTACAAAAGATTTAACACTTAATATTTTACTTGTAAAGTTAGCAACATCAATTAAAGTTGCAGCAAAAGGATCAACTATCTCAACAGAACTGTATAACCAATAACATTCTGCTGGTGGAATATGATATATGAATACAAGCTAATGATGTTTAGCACTAATTTACCTGCCACTGCTAAATGACCTAGAGCGTTCAAGGGATGGATCCCAATCCAGGGAAGAAGACAGAATCTTGGATAGAGTATTGAAAACCTGAGACATAGAGGGGCGATCATGGATATCAAGAGCGACGCAGGCTTTAGCCAGCTGAGCAAAGGAAAAGGCTACATCCAAGGGGTACTCCTTTCCTAGACAAGTATCCATGAAGTCACTAAATTTGTGTCGCACATTATCCCCATCCAGCACCCTGTTTATGGTTGCTGAGAGTATCCCCTCCTCTTCCGCATTCTTGCCACCAGCAGCTGCTTCCTTCCCAGACAAAAGCTCCAATACTAGTACCCCAAACGCAAAAACATCTAATTTTGGGGTAATGATCCCATTTTCTATGTACTCGGGGGCCATGTACCCTTGAGTTCCAACCACATGTCTGGTGAGTTGCAGTTCCCCTTCTCCTTTATCATCCAGCGATCTTGCCAAGCCGAAGTTAGCAATCTTGGCTCTCATGTTGGCATCCAACAGAATGTTGCTGCTCTTCAAGTTCTTGTGGATATAAGGAGGGTTGGTGTAGTTGTGTAGATAATCCAGGGCATCAGCAATGTCGTGGGCAATCTGAACTCTCTGCTTCCATGTGAGTGTTTGAATTTTGTACAAATCGTTATCGGACTGAAGCCAATCCCTGAGAGCTCCATTCTCTGCAAATTCGTAAACTAGGTAGGTGTTCCCCTCGTGTATACAGAAACCTGAAAGCCTGATGATGTTGGAGTGATTTATCTTTTTCAGAATGTTAATCTCGCCGGACACATCTCCCATCATAACCTTGACGGCAGCAGCATCACCATTAAATGATCCCTTGTAAACCGACCCCTTAATTCTATTATCTTCGCTGAAGTATCCAGTAGCCATTTGCAAGTCGTGGAATTTATAGACAGTCAGGGACTCAACCGCATACCGGGCGCCGTCAGCAGATAAAGACCAAGACTTGGTATCTGGGTGAGCGGATTCCGGTGGCGGCACTAAAGTGGAAAATGAAATGGGTTTGGACTGATCGGACTTGGACTTGGATTTGCGGTACCAAAACAGGAACGCAAACAAACCAAAAACAAGGAGCAGAGCAACTCCCAACGCAATACCCACATATACCCATTTCTTGCTGGAACGGGAAGAGGTGGATCGGTCAGCAGGGACAATGGGAATCTGCGGAGAAGGCGCAGCAGGTGGAGATCCGGGGGAAGGTGTAATCTTGGTGGGTTGTGAGGTCAAAGGAACCAGAATTGGCGTGAAGGGGTAAATGATGCTAGTGGAGGAGAGTTGATTTGCGTCCATAAGGATCTGTAAATCGACACCGAATAATTGGGCGATGGAAGAGAGAGAATTCCCCCAAGCGACCATGTAGGTAAGCAAGTATTTGAATCCCAAAGCGGTCTGATTGGAAGTAGGGCAAGCACACCTGAGGGGAGCTTGAAGACTTATATTCACCGACAGATTTTTATCCCCGTAAGGATTCTGATCCATCAATGCCTGGCAGGTGGTGAGCCCTTGGTATGTGTTGTTTGCTATGCTGAAGTAAGTCTCGGACGCAAACTTGAGCGTGTAGGAGGCGTTGTGCTGGTAGTACTTGTTGGAGTAGCAGGAACAGTTGATCGGAATGATGACCTGATCATCGGCGGGGATGGAAGCGACATCGGAGGAAATGTTGTTGATGGAGGCGACGAGAGTGGCGGAGTCTTGGGCGCCCAACAGATAGGATATGGAGACAGGGGTGGCGTAATAGGGAGGGGACGATCGGAAGGTTAGGTAGGATAGGCAGGAGGATTCAACACCGTTGCATTCATATCCTTTGGTGGTGTAATTGAAGGCAGTATTGTAGCAGTCAAGCTGTTTGTTGTTTACGTATGGCTGTTGGGCATCCACTAGGGTTTTGCCTATTAGCATTAGCATCAGCAGCGCCAGTGTACAAACATAAATCAAATCCATGGCTGAGCCTGTGAGTCTCATCTCATCTGAAACATAAAGTAGATAGGAAGAGGGTTGAATTTATTTACCTCTAGCCTTGGAAGGAACAACAGCCATTCCCATACATTGCATACAGGTTGTTGGTAATGCTATTTCATTTGGAAGTCAACAAACGCGTGAAGAAATAAACATACAAACTTGCAAAGACTCCTTGGCTATTTTTATTTTTGACCTATGACCACTGCAGTTGCTTTCACATTATCTGTTTGTAAATTATACTCGATATAAAAACAAAACCTTAACCTCTCTCATCCTGTTTTTCTCTCTCGTTTGTCCCCATTAGCAATAATATAAAAATAAAATGCATGCATCAATACTTCCCCAATAACACAATTGAAATGAAAAAGTTCCATTTTTTCTTAAGCTCGCTAATTCCTCTCCTTCCAGAGGGCACCAACTCAAGCCTCAGAGCAGTAAGTTCCATGTTTAGTAAAAACTGTTGCAGGAAACTTGATCTCATCCTCACCATCTGCCAATATCTTCTTTAGATACCATGGATAGCTGGAGTTCAGTTCCCAGGCCAACGCAAGACTGATTGATTAAATACGTCAATCATGAAACAATATGCCAGCTCCCCTAAACATCTGCATCCTTCTAATAGTACAAAATGACTAAAACAAGCGTGAATTCTAATTTATTTCCATTCAAATGAAGAAAACGACAGGTGGAACGAGTTACCACAACGTATGATTAGTGAACACCAAAAAGAAACTTAAAAAGGAGACACAGAGGGAAAGAGTCGTGAAATCATTCCCCTGCACTTCGATAACGCCATGCAGCATGGTACAACTTGTAAAAATATATTTACACTCGTCAAAAAAGACCCAAGCATTTGAGGTTTCAAATATTGTACCAACCAGAGAGTTAGATATCAGTTTCATTATATTTACACTAATCCTAAAATTAAATGCCACCACCGAGACATGACAAGCTTGCATTTGAGGAGATATCGCCTGCAGACTGATATAGTCGCATATGCGACTCCTATCACAGCAAGAAGCAACATTGCAACACATATAAATCATTATAGTTATTATTGTAAAAAAAAAAAAAAAAACTTCTTTATCAATGAATATTAAAATGATATAGAAACTTGATGCAAACAAAACCACCATTTATGGCCAGAACCACTCTTCCTTTTTCTTTTAAATGTCCTAGGATATATATCTCTATGGTGATCATTTTAGTGTAGAGACACCAAATTGGATGAATTGCTATTTATTATCAGCCTTTACACATTGGTAGCCCATCGTGCCGATATGTATAATACTTCCGTTTGCTATACCTCATTTAGACTAAACATCATTTCAATGTGCCATAAAACGGATAGCAGCAAAATAATCTCAGCCCATTAGAAAAATTCATGCAGGATGCGGTTGACAAAAATTGCTGCAAACAACAAAAGGCATACCAAAAGTAGCCAAATAGAATAAAATTGCCTGGTGATATCTGACTGTCCACGCCAAATTTACTTCAAGAGAGCAGTATCTTCGAGGTTCTTTTACTTTAATGGATGCTGTAGAGTTTGCTTTATGTGATTGCAGCTCTGACAATGGGAACTTTACACTGGTGACAGGGTATCCCTTCATGTCCCTAACTTCAAGGTTTAAGGTTGCAGGAGTTGCACTCCAGTCTATTTCAATTGCTCCAAAATTGGGTTGGCCTATAGGGAATACACAATTAAAATGTAAAAGAATAATGGAGCAAAAACTAAAATTCTCACCAGAAAGTTATGATTAATGAAAATATTAATCCTTACATATCATATTTACATGACTTGAATCTGCAATTTTGGTTCATTACTCTCATTGCTGTGGGTGTCAATTACGCAACAAATCTCAATGGCAATGAGACTGCCTTCTCAACAGCTTCAGTGAGTCCATTTGAGGTTGCAGTGGATATCCTGTTGCATAGTCATATCGTGAGATTTCTCCAAAATGAACATCTCCACTAATGAAAATATTAAATAGGGAATATCTCAGACAAAAAAATTATAAAAAGACAAAATAGTAGAACATTTAATAAGTTGAATATTTTGCACTAAAAAACTTGAGATTCCTAAAACAATTTATGAGCAGTTAATGAAGATTTTCACCTTACTATCTGCAATCAATTTGAACAGGCAATTCCTTTCCTTTGGGTAACGTCCCCAAGATTCCAAATAAAACAGTGGACCAGTGGTTGCTGAAAGATTTGATAATACCTGAAATTTGAGGGAAAAAGAGTGTGCGGACTTAACCCAAGATGACAAACTTAATCCAAACTGCACAAGCAAATAGAAGTATTATCATCACTAGAAATTAATCAGTCAGTGGTCCTCAACTTAGAAGAACTATGTGATAGTTAGCTAAGAAAATGATAAGGGCATTGCCGAACAGGTATATATGAAGCATAACACTATAATTGATCAAAACCCATTGCTCACCTTAGACACACAACCACAATGCAGTGAATGTATGTACCCAAACTATTTCATTATACAGATGCAGAAAGTAGCATGAGCTGCCTCATTCTTATACAATTCACCTAAAAATGACCATCATATAGTATTGAGCAACTAACCAACACAAGATCAGTGAACAGCTGACCAACAGAGTCCAAACTATCAACAAAAATCCTAGAGAAACTGCAGCAGAGCAACACTCCATGGAGAAGGGGCTAAACTGCATATGCAATGAGACCTTGTTCAGGTGCATAAATTAAATCATAACCTACGCCAGTCAACACCAGAAATTCAAATGACAGATATCCGGAAAGCCAGGTGCGGGGAAGGACCAATTAATATAAGAATCTACTCTCCCAGATAATATCAACTCTTGATCTGTTGGTCAAGCCATATTCAATTTCTTCTCTTTCAAAGCGTGCATTAAAAAGAATCCATTCACAAGCAGATACCCACAATGATAAACTTAAGTTTTGATGAACTCAAAGAAATGCAAGTACAGGGAAAAGTAATTGCTAGATTTTTCATAATGCAATGATACTGCAAGGATATATGCATCATAACATATCCATATTGAGCAAGTCTATATGCTTGATGCTTGCTTGAATATGAAATTTGCTTACATATGCGATTCAACCATAAATCTCATTGGACTAGATGACTAATTGCATATTACCTGAATAGAAATGCAATTATTGTAATGGCTGTTTCGGGTCCATTCAACTCTTTTACTAGCCATGTCCATTGAGAACTCCCCAGTATACTCTCATCACTAAGCAACAGGTCTCGATTGTATCTTGTATCTAAGAGAATAACCTACATAAGTTTGATCACCAAAGTTCAGAATGCATAGAAAGTTTGTCCCCTCTACAAAAGAGGCAAATGAATAGAGAGCTTCAAGAGCACCACCACCAATTATATTATGTTACTGAAAAACGAAAATACCAAGCCCAATGACCAATCCCCCAGCCCCAGCACCATTGAGTGCACTACATGAAAAAGAATGAACTAATGGAGTACGTGAACCCCTTATACCTTAATTTGCCTGCTCACAGGGCCAAAAGTATAAGATGCATATATACACCATCCTGTTTCCGCCTACAATATTTACCCCATAATGATTAAACTGGCCATCAAAGCAATACATTACTCTCTTTATTTTGGCACACACTCAAGGCAACTGGAAATAAAAAAAATATCTTAACCATTATATTAATCAGGCAATGAAATGAAGAAAGAGAGAGGGGGTGGTGATGGAAAGAAAAAGATGAGTTATTGCAAGAAAAGAATCCCTCACCGAGGACTGTCTAGAGGTTCATCTAAGAAATTTAGAAGAAGAATCTGGTTAGTGACTTTCCTACTAAATTATTTTCCTGCATCATTTAATCCATAATCGTGATCATCCCCAGTGCCAATTACCTGCAAGCTTCATGCGTTATTACTTAGAAACAGAAGGAAATACAAAAACAAAGCAACTGGACCATTCATGCAGCGACGAAGAATTCATGATTTGAATAAGTGAATAGTGAAGAACTCTAATATCAAAAGAAAAGTTTGAACAAAAAAAACTATAAGCAAAGCACCTTAGCAGTCTGCCGAACTCGAGAAAAATCAGGATTAGTCTTAGCTTTCTGGTATCTGGACTCCATTTCCTGTTCAGAGGAAGGAACAAATCTGGGAGCATTCTTTCACGGCCCAATCGTCCTTTCCTTCCCAAATAATTTAAAAGGGCGTCTAACATCTCCATAAATGTTGTCATCCAGCCAAATAAAAACATGGGGATCGATATCAGTTATTGCTTCCCAGATAGGCTACATAGAACAGGCACATCATTTTCAGTGAAGTCAGCAAGAACCAACGGATATGGATGACATTTCAATGAAACCTATAGAACAAGAAACAGAGAGAAGTAATCAACTTCAGGAAGCACTTAAATTACTCTGTTAGGTTTCAAAACACTGAGAGCCACCAATGATTAATAACACCATCCATCTCAGCAAGAAATGGTGTAATAGATGGTTTACGCAAAAGAAGAAGATAATACATAATACCAATATGTCCGAGGAAAAAGAACATAGAAGTCGAGAAACAAGCAAAAGATGCAGTTGATCATATCAAGGACGAAATGATGATATCAGTTAAAAAAGACAGAAAATATTAGAAATCATATAAGAGAAATCAATTATCAGTTTAATTACGAGAGGGAAGAGAGATCAGTCGAAGATTCAACCGAAAGATTAGTAGCAGCTAAAGAAGAAAAACATAACAAGAAGAAAAGCAGCGAAAGCTCACCTGAGGAACGCTTTGATTGGTTCATGATCCAAAAGCAATACGGGTGACGAGTGGTTCTTCTTCTTCGGTTTTAGAATTACAAGTGCCACTGCTTACAAGTCGTAAGAGTATCACCAACAGTCCTACTACCTTCAAACACCTCCACGACCGCCAAAGGGTACCCATTGCTGCAAGTTTTCTAAATCATAAGAATGCAAACGGAAAGCGGTGGAACACCAAAACTCAAGAATATATTCATTCAGTAAGAATTTAAGAAATGCAGATCAATTAACAGAACACCCAAATTTTTAAGTGTGAGTTTGAAAAATTTTTGCGTTATAAAATTGGAGGAAGGGGAACCCCTAATGAACGGTGAACGTGTGTGTCTGAGCTTAACCTCCAAAAAAAAAATCCGGCCCCTTAAAGCAATCGAGAAAGAAATGCAGGAGTTCAAGGTTCAGAGATATATAAAAATAATATTTATACTGTACAATATTGATAAAAAAATATAAAAAATATTTATGCACAAATTCAAAATATTAATATTTATAATTTAAATTATTATATAATATTATCAAATATAATAATATGTAAATTTTATTTATTGTTTTAATAAATAATAGAATTGATTTATATATATATATATATATATATATATAATTACATTATAATATTGATTTTTCCATTAAAATGATATTTTTTTAATAGAAATCAAAATAATTTTAAAAATAATTTATTTAAAAATTTTGTATTAATATATTAATAATGAAAACACAAATAATTAAATTAAGTATAACTTTTTTTGAGAAGTCAATTACATATAACTATTGAATAATATGAATAATTAAAATTAATATATATAATTTATTTCTAAATTAAGATAATTTTTTTATAGAAATAAAAATAATTTATGTAAATTTTTTTAATAATATATGTTAATAATAAAAATACAAATATCAAATTGAAGTTTATAAATTTATACATATGTTTTAAATAATATATTTATTAAATAAAATAAATAATAATTTATAATTGTTACATAAAAAAAATTTGTGAATGTTAATTCAAAGACTACTGCTTGGTGTAGTGGTGAACAGTTGCTTTTCTTTCCCTGCAAAAAATGACATTTTTCCAATCGATCAAACCAGCAAATCATGATTGGATCGGCCAATTTACGGTTTAACTATTTGAGTGGCTGAATTTTTAAGCAAAGAATGACATTTTTCTAATCGGTAGAATCAGAGAATCATGACCGGATAGGCCATTCACGGTTTAATTGTTTGAGTAACCATTTTTTTACCGATTCAATATATCTCCAGATTAATTGTACGAACTCGCCACATTTTAAAGCCAGTTCCCAGTTGAACCGGCCGGGCTGGATTTAATAACACTGACACATCTTTCCATTAAATTTGCTTTATTGGGCTGGCTTTCCTTAAATATCACAGCTGGGCTTCAATGCGCTGGAGATGACCTCCACCGTGTTTTTCTCCGTTGTACCATCGGCGTCACCTCCTCCGGTGCTTCGCGTCAGAACGACTACACTTCTAAACTCTTTCCTCTCCATCTCCTTGCTATTTTCACCCTTTCTTCTTTTATTCATTTTCTCACTATTTTTCATTATTTTCTCTGTTATTCTTCTTCACTGATTGTTTAATTGAATGATCAGTTTATTTCATTTCCCAAATTCTGTTTTTTTTTTTCCCATTTTTCTTATGCAGGAGTAGTTTTTTTTTTTTCGTAATTCGCTTCTTTTTTAGATTCACTAATTTATAGGAAGTAAATTCTTTTTTTTTTTTTTGTGGCTGAGCTTAATTATACACCAAAAACCAAAAAAAAAATAGTTTCTTTTACTGTCGTGTTAATTCCTGCCTTTTTTTTTTCTTTTTTATATTTGATTTTGAATGAAATTGGTTCAGACTTAACAGAGTTCAAGTGCGGCGTTGCTCATCTCTTCAGTAAGTCATCAGAATCTCCTGTCTTTTCTTCCTCCCTCCTTCACCTTCAACCTGAGATTTTCTATTCCAAGGTGAATGATGGCTCTTTTTTTTTTCCCCTTTCATAATGCTATATTTCAGTACAGGACACAAGCGCTTCTCTTACTATCGACGAGAATTATGACTGATGTTCGTGATGACACCCCAGACATTCCTCAATAAGATAGATCCAGAGTTTTATTTAAGCTCTCTTCTTCCATTTTGGGGTTAATTTCATTTATGATTACTGAGTAGTAAGACCAAAAAAAAAATTATTAAAAAAAAATTCACTAAAATTACTTCCAGACATTTTTTTAATATAGTTAACCGGAAAACTGACGTAATATTTGACTCGTCATTAGAAATTGTGCATAAGTGATTTTAGTAGAAATAAAAATATAGTTCTGTAGTATTTTTGGGAAAAAAAAATTGCGATTTTACTTCATAGTTGAAATTAAACTACATTGTGCTATACAGTTTTTTACTTAAACAACGTTCCTTCTTATGTTAATTGCTTGTGTTTTCAGGGAAGATCTGCACCTTGGAAACATACATTGGAAGGTTAGTCTCACATTCTTGGCTCATATTCACTGTCTTCTATTATTTTTTGTCTTTAATCCAGTTGATTAATGTTTGTAGAATAGCTCATGAGAAACAGAAGTACCAGTTTAATACCCAAAATTATTTTTATCTAAATCAATTTACAGGTTGGCAAGTGATCAGAACTATAATGAAACTTTACTTGTTTGAAGAAAAACCTATAGCCTACCATTATCTTTAGTTTCGTAAAATCCACGACATTTGATTCCTCATCAATGGAAATGCGATGCAGTTTTGTTCATTTATATTACGCTGCTTTTATCAAGAAGATATTGAAGGAAAATGTGAAAATGTTGAAAAGTTATGATGTGATTCTGGTTTCACCCTTCCCCTTCGTGTCACTGCACTAAATGTTTATCATAATTTTCTTTGCCCCTGCTTGCACTTGTTCTTGAGTTGCGAAAACTTCTGCAGGCCCAGATGACATGCCAGCACATATTAAATCGTCAATATTTGGCTGTGCACTCACGTGAGGATACTTCTTACTTGTAGCTTTCATGATGTTTTTTGCTCGAAGTTATAATCTCATAGTTCACATGAAGTTTTTAAGTTAAAAAATTTTCTCTGATTCACCTAATCTCTATTATTGTTCAGGATTCCAATCACAAATGGAAAGCTTAATATGGGCACCTGGCAGGTGTGTGCATAGCTGATACGCTTTTATCCCTCTTACCTTAATATAGCATTTGAATATAAACTAAAGCAATGAATTTGTCTACCATAAAAATAGAGGAATTGGATTCTTCTATCGGGTTAAGTTCCTATTTTCATATTTGTCTCCACAAACATCTGATGGTAATATGAAATGAGGACAAATTATCTAAAAACATCTAACTTTACTTATATATAAAATGAGGTCTTTTTTTTTTTTTTTGATAAATGAGGACATATTGATAGAACTCCAGAGTTGGTAATAGTAAGCACCGACCCAGTATTGAGTGCTCAAAATTTGTTTACTGCTTCTGCCATCTAGAATAGCCTGTTGTAATTCCGTATTTAACTTGTTCAGCTAGGGACTGGAAATTCTGGCCTGGTTGAGGTCATTAATACATGGTGCAGCCCTTATTGATGTTTCCTGCGATCAACAATTTCTTTCCATGAATTTTTTGTTTGAATCTTACCAATCACAGTAATGCACCAATGGTTTTGGTTTGTGACTCAGGGATTATGGCTATGTGAGCACCGTGACCACCCTATTCCACGCGAAGTTGTGGTTACCCTTAATGGAAGATGAAGTGTCAATATTTGAAGGAACCTTAGTTCTCTTTGGTCTTGATGATTGATATGTTTCTAAGTTGAGGTAGTATCGTCTCTTGTGACAATGTCATTTGATAATTTCAGTTGGCTTGTTAATGGGACGTTTCCTTGGAGACCTGGCTTTTTTTTCCCCTTATAGTTGGGTTGTCCATATATTATATAGACAGACCACGGGAAAAAAAAAATGCTTATTTGCTATTCAAATTTATGTAAAGATTGACAAACTATCATCTGGTATGCCCAAAAAGTGGAAACATGCATGGGTTATGATGATGATTAGAGTTATTAGTATATGATGGAATTTTGAATTATTATTTTAACATTATTTTAACGGCCGTAAAAAGAGGAATGAAGGGCAAAATAATTTTATTCGGAAGTCGTGAGTATTAAAGAATTAAGAATGAAAATAAAAACGAATTAAGAAAATGTCGCAAATAAAAAGATTTTGTACATGCAGAAGAAATATATATAGAATTAGCGCATCATTAGAGCAAACTCGTGGAAGCTGAGAAGGCCATCGCCGTTAAGGTCGAAAGTACGGATGATGAGGTTACAGCGGTGAAGGGAGGTAATGTGACCAAGTCGAGCCAGCATTCTTTTCAAACTGGAAGGGCTAATGAATCCAGACCCAGGCTCTGTCTCGTACATCCCGAATGCCTGTTTGAGTTCTTCCTTCTTCTCGTCCTCGGAGGCGGTTCCCTCCATCAGCCTTTGAAAATCCTCAAACCCCAACATCCCATCTCCGTCCACGTCCGACCACCTCACCGCCGCTTCTGCATCTTCAATACTAATTACCTCGCCTCCCACTATCCTCACGCACCTCTGCAACTCCTCTGCAGATATCTTTCCATCTCCATTCCCATCCATGTAATTGAAAACCCTTTGAAGCTCTACCTCGCTGCTGTTACTGCAACTTATAGGAGAAGAATAAGAAGAGGAAGGCTGCTCATCGCTTCTTCTTGGAGAGAGATTACGACGTAATTTCGCTAGAGCTGAATTCCCATTCGCAGAAGATGAAACTAGTGTTTTTGACGATTTCATTATATATAAAAGCAAAGGTACTTGGTAGTACGGATGACTATGTACGTAAAGGAAAAGATGAATGAAACAAATTTGACGGAAGGAATGCTCTGTATATATATATATTTATATGTATCGTGGGGGTGGGGAAGAGAGAGAGAGCTAGTCGGTTATGGTTATTGTTACGGTTGGATAAGAAGAATATGGTTGAAATTAAGAAAATATTATAAAATATATAGGAAGAAAAGAAGTGTAAGAGACGTGGAAGCTTTGGGATATGATTGATGAAAGAAGCAGAACGCGGTTTAGGATGGGAAGGATGAAAATATCTGGCAGGCGCCAGGCAGCCTTTGATTTATATATAGTTGTTTAATAAACCAAGCCGCAGTTTGGCCCCTTGTTTTTCCTACAGCTTCCTTATCAATTTGCCTTCTACATACGGCAGTGCGTGGTAGAAGTTTCCTCCCTCCCTCCTTTGCATTCACTCTCTTTTATATATAATGATCATCATGATGTGCAAAAAAATTATTCCCCTTTTCCAAGGCAATAAAAAACAAAATATTTTGCTAAGTCGGTCACCGTCATAGCGGATAACAGTCAACTACATGTCCATTCGTTTGATTTTCTTCCTTCAAACCCTTCTTCTTCTTCATATATTTTCATTTAGATATCGCTACGTATTCCCATTTCCAGCAGTCATGTTTTTATCCAACTCCAAAGTTCACAAGATCTTTCTCGCCAATTTCAGCCTCCACATGTTACACTGCATCAGCCATTCACAGTCAACCTACAACTCCAACCCCAACCATACAATTTTGATGCTTCTGAGCAGATGACACTATGGAATAGCAAACAAAACAACTAGGAAATCGCTTCCTTAATAACTATCAATCATATCACGCCCGTCGTTAAAAAAAATGCGGCTTTGCCTTCGATGACTTAACATGCAATATCAACTTGTCAACCAATTCAACCGCCTACCATCTTCAATTTGTCATCTCTCCCAAAATCAATTGGCTAAACACACACCTCCTCTTCACCCAACTGAACTGAGCAAGTTCATTTCACCACAATGAGAGCTCACACTGCTAAATAATATAGCAAAAGCTATTCCACATGGTAATTCACTCGGAAAATTTTCGTCTGTGCCACATAGTATAATATTATGTAATTAGATGCATCGCATATATTCATATTATATATAACTTATACGAAAAGGGGGAAATTAGAAACACAGAATACACTCATCAACCAGAGATATCAGGCCACACCTGAAACAGCAGGAAAGGAGCAAAGGCAGGAGGAGAATAGGTTAGATCATATGTTAGATCATCCACCTATCACATCTAACTCCAAACAGAAGAGTATGACAGACACCCGCAACTTAACACAAGGGAACAACTAATGAACTTCCTTTTTCTCTAACTCTTAGTCATGCCACGCAAAATCTCCTTTGCCTTCTCTCAAGCTTCTTCCCCTCCTGTAGTCAATTTCTGCATCAGAGCACGTCGATCCCAGATGATATTTCCTGCTGATTTTGGATGATGTCATCTTCAAAAATATGTCATCTTCGTCAGTCAAAGCATGGATAGCAGGTGCACTTGATCCAGAGACATCTCCAGCCTGCCTCTTTGATTTAGGATCTGAGAAATACAAGGAAACATTTTTAAAAGTTTGACACCAACACAGTAGTTCAGAATCTCAAAATATTTCATGCAGGGAGAAATAAATCATCATGTCATAGAAATAATGCCTTGAGGCAACAGAACACAATAATTCAATCCCAGAATGTCCCACTTCACCTTTCCCATGCTCTCTTTGGTGTCTGCTCAAAAGAAACAGACCTAGATAATCTTTCTACATATTGGAGCATTTCCCACCAAAATTTTTTTAACTGTTTAAATACCGGGAGGGGTATAGTAGAAATACAAATGGTATAGTGCAAAGGAATTGGCAGAGAAGATATTACTGAAAGCTTAGTCAGGTTACAAACAAAGATCAATGAAGATGAAGTAAGAATCTTTACCTTCATATCTATTGCTTGAGGCTGGCACTTCACAGCATACAAGATCTGATTTCAGTTTAAGGCTTGGTAAGTTTGGCTGTGTTGTCAGTGCCTTTGGGCCTTCATGCAAGGATGTGGCATTGGCACTATCTTCCACAGAAGGTTTATTTGAAGTAAACGGAGTCATGGTAAAGGAGTCATCCATTACATCAGAAATCTCTACATATTGTTGAGTAGTAATAATTTCGTCAGCACTGAACCCAAAGGATGCTCTGTAAGCTTCTATTTCTTCAACATCTTGCTTGGGACTTCTACTGTGCCTGTTTTGGTGGCCATTTCCACCAGCAGGATAAACATCTGAATCCTTGGAAACACTTAGCCTTCCACCAGTATGAGGAAATGGTGGATTATGGTCCAGATAGAATCGTGCAAATGTAGCAGGACAAAAGAAATTGGTATCTTGAGATACCATGGACGCACCAGTTGTGTCATGCCCAAAAAGCCTTCCAGAATCACTCCTTGAATATTTTCCATTTTGGGGAGAAACAGATGGATCCCATTGAGGGGGGAAGTCTCGTTCAGGAAAGGATGATGATAAACAGTCACCTGAGGTCCTAGACTTAGGTGAAATGAGACTGCTGGCAGGACTTCCAGGATAAAGCGAATAGGTTGCCTGAAGATCATTAGCAGCAATATAATTGGTCTTTTCAGTGCTTTTGAGATCTGCAGAAGATGAAAGGAATTGAGCAAACGGCACATCAGGGGAAGAAGGTGTAGTTAGGTGAGCTAACTCTGGTGGGGGAGTAAGAGGAGCAGTAGATGGCTCAGTTGTGAAGGTTGAGAAAACAGGGGGAGAAACTAGTTGTGTCTCATGGGCATATGGTCCAGTGGCAAACATTGTGGATGAAGGACCACCAGGTGAGTTTGCAGATAATGACAAGAAACAACTAGGTGACTGAGCTGTGGAGGGGAGAGCTGAATTTGTGAATGACGCTGGTGAAGAAGGCGGAGCTAGAAGTGATGGAGCTAGTGTGGTAGCTTGGTTGGGCAGTCCACCAGCTTGAGGTCCATTCGGCTGTGCTGCTGTTGCATTACCCTCAGGAATACGAGATGCAGGCACAATACGTTTTCCACCTTTCTGTGAACCAAAACAAGAAAATGCCCCCCAACATCCTCCCCATCTCTTTCGCTGCAGAAATAGTTGAGCATTAACTTCACCATATTTACACCAAAAAGGATCAGAATGAAAGCATCACAGTTACTACTTACTATCATCTTTAGTTCTAAGTTGGCAACTCAGGATAGCCTTTTTCACTAAGTAAATACATTCACATGACTCACAAATGTCAGCTTAGAATGCTGGAATCAGAACCCAGAATTAATGGGCATGCAGCTATAAACATCCACCATTATGGCAGAAGCATGTTAGGAGCAGAACAAGACAAATCCAGTAAAAGTGTTGACAATCAATAGAGAGCTACATAGATTTTAAGAAAACGCCATGAATGCAGATGCGTGCGTGCGTGTGTATATAGATACAAACAAATAATCTCACAAAAAGCAAGACCCAGCATAATTCACAGGAAAATGCTTCAAAATTAGCTACACATATTCACACGTGTTGAATGCATATTACATTGCAAAGGTTTACAAATGTCACCATGGAAATAGCATTGTTCCATTCTATTCGTGCTTGGTTGGACTTGAAGGCAAACTTATCATGTGAACACATGAAAATCAGAGTAATTAGAAAAGACAGACCTTGCAACGATACTGATAAATTATGCTTTATCTAGTATTATTCCTTTTATTCAATGGCTCCTTTTCTGGAGGAAAAGAAGATTCTCCACCAACTTTCAGATTTGAAATTTCTCAAAGTTTCGAACCTCAGGAAAAATGTATGTGCATACTATTCTTTGAAATGCAAAAGTCGGTTCTTTTTCAGCATTTTTGCATAGAAAATATAAGAAAAGAATGGCGAAACAATTATTAGCCGAAAGAGGTCCTAACTTGATCCATCATTCATTCCAAAATTCTGTGCATAAATTTTTTGCCAGCTATATGACAAGACGGAGAGGTTTAAATTAGTATCTTTAAAGATAATTTTTATAAGCATATTGAATTGTGAATATGCTCTACAATGAATAATTAAATGAGATAGCCGACTGCAACTTGTTGAATTTCTGCTCATAAGTTTAACTATCAAAACAACATCCTCGTTGTATTTTTAAATTTCAAAAGGCAGCTTCAGCTTAATCATTTGATTGAACATTTCAAAGAGAGACCAGTTTATGCTAGGTGGCAACCTTATGCAAGTAAATCTGCACATTCCTCCAGTAAGAGGAAGGTTTTATGACTATGCCATTAATTACGGAATCATCTCTCACTCCATCTTCTTTCCCTATATAGCCGGTAGCTGCTTTATTAAAAGATGATATGCTAGCTCTCCCTAACTATATTTTGAGCAAAAGAATATGGGAATGGAGTCTAATGATCACTCATAGGTTCAGGAATACCATATCTAATCCCAAACGACAAACATAAAATGCTGATTCTGAAAATTGGGGAAAAAAGAGTATCGATAAATTAGAGAAAGCAAGAATCAGTGAGAGAGATTGTATGGTTGTAGTGCAGACAATAAATAATTGCCATAACAATGCTTATCAGATCTATGTAGCTCATAGATACCGAGATACTCGCCTGAAGAAATTAAAACTAATAAAAAGTGCAAAATAGAAAGAGAAAAAAAAATGGTGAAAGAGTGAATGATGCATCGACAAGAATGGAAATTAGTAAGAAGAAAGCACTAGCAATAAAGTAAATATAGAGGCGAAACACAGATCTGAAAAGCAAGATTTGAGTAAGGATAAGCTACAAAGCAGAAAAGGAAATGAAAAGGTAAACACAGATCCAGATCTGACCAAAAACAACATGTATTTTGAGGAATTAAAAACGAGACATACCCGTTCGTGCTGAGGGAACCTATTCTGCTCAGACCCCATTCCCGCGCTTTGACTTGCTGATTCTTCGTCAAAGGAGTGTGCACTGTAGTAGCAGCAGTAAGAAGGATGCCTAGTAGCAGTCCGAGTGGAAGAAGACGAAGAAGAAGGAATACGCCTTGGTTTTGGTAGAATTTGTTAAGCCGCAAAAACCCACTGCTCACATTTCTTGGTTAATTGTGTATTTTCTCCTGGGAACATTGATTAGAATGGATTGCTATAAAATTATGGTTATGACTTAGATCAGATAATTCCTAGACCTGTGAATAGAAACACACACACACACTCTCTCTTTCTCTCTCTCTCTCTCCCCCTCAGTATCCCTGCAAAACTAGAAGCTGACACCACGTAGATTTTCCTCAACTAAAAATATACCTTAAATCAAAAATAAAATAAGAGAATTTGACGGTTGGTCTATAAATTAATTCATATAAATTAATTTTTTTATATTTACTTTATAATTAGTTTATATTAAAGATAAATCAATTATGTTAAAAAATGTAGATATTTTTAGTAAAATAAAATCAAAGAAAAAGAAAATGATAAGTAATTATAATATTATATTAATTAATCAATCGTTAAAAGGATATTGAAAAAAAAAGGGGGTGAAAAAGCTTGAATTGATGGAGATACTTGGAGAGAGACATGGACAGTCTCACATCACTAGTGAAACTATTTGTTAAGTATCTTTACATTAGAAAATAAAAAATTCTACATTTCTCTAATTAAGTGTGATCAATGAATGGGATTTGAGAAAAGAAAGACTATGTATTTAGATTTTAGGGTAATTATTAGTAGTATTATATTATTATAGATTAGATTAAAGGAGGGGAAAAAGAAATAAAGACAAGGAGCATTAAAGTTAGAGCTGGCTGGGTGTGGGGTTTAGGCTTGGGTCCAAAGGAATGGTTGGGGGATGATTCTCCTTAAACGTTCACATTCACAATTTTACATTATTTACTTTTTTTTTTCTTTCTTTAATCTATTTTTAGGTCCCTAACGACACTTTTCAGTTTTCACTAGCCTCCATAAAGCAATTCTCCCCCTTATTTGGATTCTTAATCATAGATTGACCCAACCCAGTCTCCAACTTATATTAGTTTTGTCGAGGCCCAGATAAAAACTCACATATCAGACGCTAGAAAATAATTAAAACCCGGTTGCCTTTTTATGCATTAACAAATACAATATTATGTGACCCAGTGGCAAAAGGAGTTAGTCCTTTTCTAAAAGTTTCGGTTTCAAAACTCTTTACAAGCTAAAATTATGTATGTCGGGATGAGGTAGAACAATACTTGTCTAAATTAATCTAACTATACTTCATTATGTATAATTGAATTTGATTCACGAAAATTTTCTCTGATTTATCTCTATAAAAGACAGCAAATGCCAAAAATGCCTCTTATTTAGAGAATGGGAATATGATTTGATGAAGATTGAAGGGTCCAATTTTATGTCTCAGAAACTGAGGTACATTGACATTGATAACACAGAACATATCTGTTTTCGTCGTCTTTTTAACTTTTCCTTCCAAAATTTTGGTACTGAACAAGTATTGGGCCAGCATCCTACTAAATGCCTTCACATTCGGAGTATTATATACAAATTTAAGGTTATTAGTTATCACAACATTTATAGAGGTCGGACATGCAGAGGCATTAATATACCATGGAAAATTGGACATTAGAGAGGAAGAAGCCTCCTCCCAATAAACTAAAATAACTTCAAGTTGGATATATGTGGTTCCATCTTACAAGATCTAAGAGGTGGGGATTTAGTGACATGTGCAAACTGTGAAGTATAATGCAACAAATAGATTCCAATTTCTTCTCTTTTTCTTTCCCCCATGAGAAAAAATCTATCCAAGTTTGAACATAACCCTACGTCAAATTTATACTATCCACAATCGAGGAGACAGAAAAAGTCTGATGTCTATAACTATAAATTATTGGTAGAATCATTTCACTGTCTCTAAATAGAAATCTTTTCACATTCCATAGGAGATTGAAATACAAATTTCACGTTGGCTTACGAATTAGAGACATTATAGATAAGCATGACACACATATAGGGATTGTAGATGAATTATTATTATTATTATTATTATTATTACAAGAGAGATGCATTCATAATTCAACCTAGAGGTCAAGAGATAATAAACTCCCAACAAATCATTAATCAACTCAGTTTTTTGGATAACAAAAATGGTTTTTAAGTATAATATTTCCAGTCTTTGACCATAAACCAAGGTACAAGAGCATGCATATGATGATATAGAGCAGAAGTATTATGGTTTTTATTTTACCAATTACAACCCTCCTCCTTTATCCGGGCTTGGGACCGGCTGTGCAATGACAAGACATTATACAAGACACAGGCGGAGTTACTTGTTAGCAAGATGGACAAAAAATAAAAATAAAACACCTACTTATTTTTAGACACCGCGACAATTAATTTTTTTTACTATCGTCACCCTGTCCTAATCCAGGGCAACCCTTTTCATCTTGATTTTAAAGTATGGAGCTACAATGAGGCCACCCTTCACACAATAAGTAAATTCACCATTTTTCTTAATTAACGGGAAGGTTACAATTTGTAGTAGAAAACATTTTTTTTTTTTGCTAAGAAAGAGAAGAAGAATAAAGGATTAGGAGAAAACCACATATGGAAACAAACTTCCCCAATTTTTGAGGACGACTCTCGAAATCACCCAATTACAGACCAAGGCAATAGACAAGCCCATCTTCAGATGGCCACTTATGCATCTTTCATTCACACACGAGTCATTATCTGAAAAAATGATATTCCATAGTGCTTCAGCCTTCAAGTCCTTGCAGTGCCATATACTCCAATTGCATGATCTAGCTATAGACCTCAAACGTTTAAATCCCACATTTAAAAGAACTTTTTGTTTTCCCTACTTATATGTATGCCAATATAATTTGACTCGCATAATTCTTCGTTCCTCTCAAAAAAATAGGTTCACTTCTATTTTTCCGTATATTAAGAAAATTTCGTTAATATATTTTTCCTAATTTCAACAATAATTAAGAGCATATTAAAAAATTAAAAATAATAGTTCCTATTTGTTGATAACAAAACACATTATTTAAGAGAATATTAGAAAATTAAGAAATCAAAAAGTTAAATATAATTTCACACTAATAATTAAGAAAGTGAACCTATCTATATGGCACAAAAAAGTGCTAAAAGTAGTCTCCAAACAATGAGATTACGAGTTAAAACCAGAAGAAGAAACTTTGCGAATTCCAACCCTAATCAGAGTTTTGAATTAGAAACAAGTCATATACGTGTATATATAGAGAGAGGTTAGTGGACACTAAAAATGTCAAAATCAACTCTTCAATTTTTATTAATAGTGGAACCTTGCATTGAAGTTGCTGTTAGAATTTGGTAAAACGATTGGTTGAGACCTTTTCCATTATTGTTACCACGCCAAAAATTAAGGGGCACTTGACGTTCCTGTACGGAAAGGAGAGGAAACAGAAACATACCAGGGGGCATTAAGAAACCTCCACCCCAACAGCTATAGTGTTTTCTACTTGAGCCCCTGCAACAAGAAGAAATTAATGGAAAAAAAAAATGAAACAATTAAAAAGAAATGAACACAGCCTCGTCCCAAACAAATAGTGAACTTGCCAAGAACATTATAACCCATTAAATGCCGCTGAATTCTATCATATCCCACCAAACCAAGTGACGCTAATTGGCATCTGGAATTCCATCAATGACATCAACAAACAATAGATTGGCTATTGCCCCACAATTTACAGATTTTAGCCACCCTGTCAATCATTCCACGTCAAAATCCAGGGTAGAAACCGATCACTCAAGTGAAGCACCCCTGAATCACTAATCAATTTTACTCTTAAACAGCCACTTTCAACCTTTACTGTTAACAAATTTTTACTTGCCAAATTACATAACTCCTTATCAAGCCCGTTACTTTGGCTCACATCTAATGATGATCTAACTATTGTTTGTTTAACATTTTTTATTGTCAAGTCACGACTCACATGATGATGTTGGACTTCAGTTAATGAATGAATACCATAAGCTAAAACTTAAAATAAACATTCATCATGTAGAATTTATTTTGACGACTAGATTATATTTTTGCTCATGAGAAAAGTTTAAATGACAAAACATGTGTTTGCCTTCACTGGCCTTCAAAATTTTTTACCAAATTGCTTGATATAACTGAAGTCTCCCGTACTGAAATATTAGTAATATAATTGGGATAAAGGCAACATACTCAAGGTTTCTTCAATTCCTCTGATTTTAGATAACGAGTTCCAAGATACAAAACAAGTTAAGTTGCATGGCAAAGCACTTCGTCACTAACCAAAAAAAAAAAAGTACCAAAACAAATATCGTATCATTCTAAGATTTATTGTATATATAAGATTTCACTAGTACTGAATAAATGAAATAATGCATGTCTGTACAATTATATTTATAGTCCAAAAATGTCATGTGAGCAAATACAATAAACTGATTTGGAGTTTCTAGGAGGAGAAACTCATCTGCATCAGAGAGAGAAATACAAGAATGCACACGAGTCAATACTTCATCTTTGACAAGTGCGACAAATTCAAAGCAAAAACCACCACAAGCAAATAAACCCAGGCTTACTGATGCCTATGATCCACAACCTGGGAATAAAAAACAGCATGCGTCAATGCCCATAATGCGGTGGATGTTAATTAATCATCAGTTGGTTATATAGTAAAACGAAGAGCACAAATGAACAACGCTCATTATCAACAAATGTGCTTTGAGATGACTCTAGACTAAGAAGCTAAATTATCAGTAAAACAAGGATTATCTGCACAATCATTAATTAAAAGCCACACCTAGGAGTACCCTGTTTTGTTACCCAAAATTTTGAAGTCCCCAAATAATGAAACCTAACAGTCAAGCTCTTACACTATTTTAATAAAATATAAACCAACTAAACTGTTTGACCTGCAAATCTGAATAAAGAACAAAATAAACTATCAAAGGCATTCAAAAGAACAAAGAACACAAGCAAAAGTCGAGATTAACAAACAAATATCTAAGATAATCAATATACATATCCATCAAAAATTGACAAATTAGCAAAAATATCACAAAATTTTTACACATATTGTACATTAAAGTACCGCTTCAATTAACTTAATTACCAACTAACAGAAAGTACAACATAGCTGATATATAATAGTCACTGAAATTATCTTATATTATGAAACCTATTGACCAGAAAAAGAAAAAAAAAGATATTATGAAACCTAAAATATCATCATAGCACCATGTCAATTATGTCCACAGACACCTGGAATTTTAGTCGCCAAATTTTAGACATATAGAACTAATAACAAGATCAATATGCAAAATGAAATTTGGTTTGAGGAGTCAAAAATTTCATTTTAAAATTTAGACATCTCTTTCATTTTGAGGATTGAAATCAGCACAGAATTTTGACATTCTTTTTCCTCATCTTGTTTATCAAACTTCAAATTTAAACCCATGACCAACTCATTTTATTAACATGCCAAGCAGAGGCAAGTCGCACACAGCACTGCGTTGTTCTAATTTCACATGCTTACTAAACTATTTAAAATCAAAATAATGGCTTTCTCAATATACTTCAATTGTAAAAGAAACCTCATAAAAATTAATTTGAAAAATCCAGGTTTTTCAATATTTATGATAAAAGAGTAATTTAGGGACCATGTTATTAGTATATATAACACTGAAAAAGTTTATATGATTCCCAAATCTCATGTGACTCAAATGAGTACTAAAAGTTCAGGATTGCTTTAAATGGTTAATACACAAGTTCAAGATAACCTTTATCAAGCCAAAGTGTCAAGTAGCTCAACCATTGAATAGGTTCATTTGTAGCACTAGCATCCATCAACGAACACCACATAGGCATGCGATTTCTCAAGGCATAATAATATCAGTTCATAAGTTCATTGATGCGCCATAAAAAAATAATTATTTGCAAAATTACAGTGCATAGCAGATGTGAAAAGAAAATTTGAAACTTGCTTTTGCCCAACACCTCCGCCTTCTCTCTCTCTCCCTCCTCTTCTCCTTTTTCTTTATAAACAAGTATGCAACAATAGTTGGCTAACTTAGAACCTAGATTCCTGCCCCAACACAATTGTTGGCAAACTTAGAACCTACATCCCTGCTCTGACAACTCTTAGCTACTCACCTGCTTTGCCTCCGTTCTTTTTTAATCCAATTACAGCCACCAGAATGCACCACAACATCTACCAGTTAACTCCAAACTACCAAATTTCAAAGCTTAGGTTTTACATGTTAGATATTCTTACAATTAGTGCAAATGGGAATTGTCATTACCACATTACCACAATAATTGTATGACAGGGAGAAGCATGTTTACTGCACACTTCAACACATTTTGAACCAATTGCAGTAAGCCATAAATAGTAGTATTTCTTCTACTATATCTAGGCTTAAACCCAAGACTTCGTCCAAATCTAACAATTTACTACAGGATATATGCCAAATGTCATTAAAACAAGCACAGAATATCTTGCAAAATTCAATTACTCCTTTCATTTGTTCAGTTGAAAAAGAAGCTCATCTATAAATGCCTTTGGACAAAAACATGTAACATATAAAGTAGCTAATTTACTAGACAAAGATGTTGAGGAAAAATAATAAATTGACCAATAAATGATAAGAATATTTGGCCTTATTCAAAGAGTTAGGTGAATAAAAACATACAATTGATAATAGACCTTGCGAATGTGCACTCCTACCAATCTGCAGCCCATCATTTTCCCAAGAAGAATTTCAAACAGCTGTTTATTAGGGGACGTCTTGAAGTCAAGATCTAACCAACCCCTTCAGAAGAGCCAGGCTACAATAGAATAAAATTGCTTGATTACCATGAAGCACATTTTATTTCTTCTAAAATTAATGACTACATAACAAAGAATTATCTAGCAGGTACACGTAACCCAAGCTTTACATACTAAAACAATCTGAAGCATAACAAATTCAAGAGCCATTACCTAACTTCTGGAGTTCAAATTAAAAACCATTTTAAATGCAACACATAGTATATCAGACTACTGGTTGGATGCAGATGAAAAAGTTTAATAGCTGTGGAATGAAAATATACAAGAAATATTTAAAATAAAATATAGAATTTAAGCATACTTGTGAACTTTTGGTTAAGTTTTTCTTTCTGCTGCTCCTATACATCCATGCATTTCTCTTGTAAATACACAGATTTCAAGTGTAGATCCTTTTGCTTTGCTGACCATATGTTCCATTTCTACAATGGACATGCCATATGCCTTAACTCCTCCCATGTTATAGTCCAACTGCTGAAAGCAGAATTTTCTCATAAGTTGAATCAGCCAGTTCAACATCAAATCCTAACAAATGCAAAATGCGGGTTTAATTAACTAACTGATTCAAATATGGGCATACCCCTTTACACTAGCATGAAACATGCATTATACTTGAATGGCCATAGATCTACCCCCGTGTACCAGAACTAGCAGCACTACCAATTTGCAGTTAGAAATTTCTGCATCACTACATGTTCAGCTGGCAGAGGCCACTATACTTGAATGGCTATAGATTAACCCCCGTTTAAAAGAACTAGCAACACTTTGCAAATGCTCAAAGTTAAAAATTGACCATGCAAGAATATCCATTAGCAACCCAGTAAATGCAGTAACACTGAAAAATTCATGATTAAAGATAAATTAACAGCTTTTAGGTGCAAATGGAGATAATAGAGTGCACTTTATAAACTATACAATATCTGAAGATAAAAGAGCACAATCACATACCTCTGACAACAGATCATACAAACTATACAAAGTGAGGAACTCAACTCAAGAGAATTGCCTACAAATGTATTTAACATGAGTTAAGGACCTCAAAATAATCTTGACTGAAGTTCAATACAAAAGGATAAACTACAAAACTTACCAGAATCGGCAACTCAGAATACTTCCTAATTTAATGATCCACGACACCTAAATAAAGGAGTTGTTAACACAGATTACTGCTACAAAGCCACCAAAAGTGAAACAAGAACACTACCACAAATTTAACAACATGAACAACAATCTTACTTCCTTGAACCACAGTTGCAAGGTATTTTTTTCTCCTCCAGTGGAAATTTGTAGTTATAAGTGATTTCTTCCCCAGCAGCTATATGCCGTTTTGCATAAATGAAAATTTTTTTTTGGCCTTCAACGCTTATGACCTTGGTGTAGCAGTTGGGCTACAAAAGACAATTAATTTAGGTTGTAAGAAACAATAAGTAATACCATTTTTAATGGATACAACAATTTGAAAAGTAATTATTGTGCAGGTACATCGCAAGAATGGTTTATGAATCTAGCAATTCCCCCACGCTTTGTAGCATCAACCTGCACAATGAAAATAAAACATACAGCAGTTAGTTTCTCGTCCTAACAAGAAGAGTGTGAAACCGTGGAAGAAAAAAATGGAAGGATTCCATCTAATGGTGACAATAACAGCTCAAAGTTGGTCTACAATCCCAGGAAATATCATTTTTGTTATTTGCATAGAATGGAAATTGATTTTATAGGTTTCCATTCATCAGACAAGCTAAAATATATTTGAACACTGTAATGACATGAAGGATATACAATCAGTACCTCAACATCTACAATCAACAACAAAGATGTCAAAAGGCTATCTTATAGCCCTCCAAGAAATCTGGGCAACTCAAAACAGCCACTGGCGTATTGCAGCCAGTCCATTTACATAAATATTACAAACAAATCATTTGAAGAATGGGAACATGAGTTTTGTATATGATTCTAAAACTCCTTGAATATAGCCACTAGCAACTGTGGCCATAAAGCATTCATTTAAGTTCTATTACTTCAGGCAGGTTAAGAAGTTGGAGCTCATAACAGACTTCTGCAATCTGGACATTAAGGTCAACAAACAACAGGTAGCTAAAAAGCCTAAAATCCAACAGGAAGCTTAGTTCACATTTGCAAAGAGAAAGGAAAGGGGAAGCCACGTGCACTGAAACAGCCACACATAAGCAAAAAGATAGCATAGCATATGTTGGATTACTAACCACATAACCATCATCAAGTCTGAAAAGATAACTGCTGCCAATTCCCATCTTCTCATAAAGGCGTTCACGTATATCAGATATCTGGGTAGAAACCCAATTAAAGGCATACTTGAAATCAAAAGGCAATACAAATGATTTGACAAGGAGAAAGTAACAGAGATAATGAATAATCAAAATGGGGAGCAAATAAATATAGCAACTGCAGTTAAACTATTTAACATTCTGGAACCAGTAATAGAAAACTCAATCTAAACTTACTCGAGGACGAATTAGTTCACCAACATATTCAATTACAAAGTCCTCAGCCTCAATGGGCTCTAATGCAACAAGACCCCAGTCATGAATCTTGCTTCGTTGGAAATGTAGACGTTTTTTTCTTGCCTAATGAATAACATGAAATAATTATGAAAAGTGAAGAAAATATAAACCACCCCAAAGATTAATTCCATTTTCTATCACCTTCAATTGTGTAGCTTTTAAAAGGTCAGCACCCTCAGCTGCAGCAAGAAGATTGCGCATCTTCACCCGGTTTGTTCTTGCAGATAGAACTTTACCGTTTGACAACTGAGAACTATAAGTCTCAGAAACTGAATAGTTGGCATGAAGACAGCGAATTCCTCTAACTTGTGCTCTTTCAGCAGGACTGGCATTACGCGACCATGTGTGCCATTCCCAGCCATTAATAGAAGACCTTGCACATCCATTGGATCTAGGGTGGGGATTCAATGTCCTGGATTTAAGGGACTGAGTCTTTTGCACTGTAATATGTCTGCTTGCTGCTTGCTTCGAAGTGCTATTGGCTACTTTCAGAATTTTTGTAGGGTGTGATGCTGACCCATCATTCACTGAATGCTTTCTTTTGAGCTTTGCTACCTTAGTTGCTATTCAGTAGAACAAGAAGAATAATTCAGTTTAAACTCATTAATTGATCCACCAGAAATTTTATTTATATGAGAAAATAAATTACATCAGGCAAATTGCTTACAATCCAGATTCTTTTTAGAATAATCATGTGTCCTTGCACCCACAATTCCACCATCATGGCCATTACCATCAATAACCTTCTTACCATTGGCATGGTCCTTGCGTAAATCCAAAACACTCTTCCTGCCTGATTTTACAGAATCTTCCATCTCCTTATTATCTGTATAATAAAGTTATAACAGTTACAATAAGACTAGAACAACATAAATATCTTTTCATCTAGAGAAAATAAAATTGTGAGGATATCACATACTAGGCGAAGGAACTGCTTCCTTAATGTTCAATACTTTTCCACTATTGGCATTTTTTGCCAATGATTGATCACCTGATAAACTGCTCTTACAAACAGATTTCATAGCCCTCACTTTTACAGATAATTCAGCCTGGCCCTTGGTTGTTTTCTTCTTCTTGGAAGTTGCAACAACAGGTTCAACTTCTGCATTTTCAGCAACATCTTTGACAACGTTCTGCTTTCTTGACTTTTCCAAAGAGTGATGCCGTATCCCTGTCTCGACTGGGGTCACAGACTGAGAAGATGACCCCAATTTCTTCTGCACCAGTTTCCTTTTGCGGTAATATGTGTATTTACCACTAACCAAAGACAACAATGTTGAGTCCGAACTATTAAATTTTTTTGTCTCTTCCCTAGCCTTGTCTGGTGAAATAAGAGTAGTGGCGCCTTGTTCTTTATTTGTGTTAGATGTTCGTACCTAAAATATTACAGAAAAAGACAACTGAAAAGATTTAGATACTTGAAAAATCAAACAGCATATAAGACAAACAAAACCAAATTAAAAGTACAGGAGATCAATTGTATACCTCAAAAATAAAAATAAACAAAAAGGTTAAAAAGAAACATAATCATACCACATTGATATCAGGTTGAATAAGTCTTTTTGAAGTATAATGTGATCCAAAAAATTGAGTAAGAATAATATCAATATACATTGATTTGCACTCTCTAAGTACATTTTCATGCAGCTTCTGCCTGCATAAAGCCAAGGCAACATATTCTCTGATCTTAGAAGTGGATTCATCAGACCATGAAGGTTGATATTTACATATCGGTGATGGGACAAGAGTTCTGGTAGTGCCTTCAAATCCAGGTAGTGGTGGCTCATCAGTGTTTCGGTCATCCACAATATCATCAACATTTACCAATGATTTTTCAAAAGCACTTGCTAGAAAATCAGAGAAATGATTCTCGGATGCAAATGGATCAAAGGAATTTCCAACTTGCAACAAACTTTGAGAATCATCGGATATCTCAACAGGCATTCTATTGGAGTCAATCATCACTTCGTCACGCAATCCAGAAGGATTATCAATGTTCTCCTGTTGCACAAAAGAACTATAAGGACAAATATAGTTGCAGATTAAGCTTAGAACAATTCGATTGCACAAGCTTGTTCACCACACATTGTTTAACCAGAAAAAAAATTCAGAAAAGAAAATAAAGGAGAGAGATTGCAAACTCCTGACAGTTACCTCATTCAATTTGTTATCCACTGAGAATTTAGCTACTTTCTTTGCTTCCTCTTCAACAAGAACTTCAACATATTCATCCAAATAAACCTTTGTGGACATATATAGCTCATTTTCCACACATTCTAAGATGCATTTCATGTCATCGTACACACAATTCTCACATGATAGGCTGTTCAGTTTGGGTGACCTCTCTCCCACAGGCACAAATGAACATGTCTTAGGTGATTCTACATGCTTATATTTTCCGACTGCCAAAAGATCAAAATCAGGACGCCAATCAACATTGCAATCAGAGGACTCCTGCCCATGTAGCAAGAGAGAAAACATTGATATATCACTTCAGGAATTTTACTAGAACAAATATTAACACAGCGGCCGTAGCAGAAGCATTGATAATAAAACTGACAGACATCTAAATAATGATAACTACATACAAGTTCACAGGGTAATGTTTCAGTCTCCATGCTACAATCCTCGACACCAGTTGAGATTCTAATCCTTGGATAAGTAAACCAAAGTTTTCTTCTTCGCCAGGAAGTAGAATACTCTGCTATGGCATCATAAAAGACAGCATTCCACATGACTTCCATGCAATAATCAAAAAGAATTCTACAAACAACTGCATAAGACCCCCAGAAATTATCGATGCCTCCAACAGATTTCGTGCTCCTGCAAAACTGCTCAGATATATTATCAGCATGTGCCTGATCAGTGCTATGCTTCCAGGTTATAGCTTCACTCTCAGCAGCAGCATGACGACTCCTCAAGCTTGTAACTCCATACTGTTAAAACAAAACATAATGAGATTATTAGGGCCATAGAATTACAGCTTAGTCAAAAATTCATGCATCGTATGACATTACCATTCTTGCATCTGTAGAGCAAGTCTTGGCAGCTTGACAATTGAGCTGAAGACTTCTCTGCACTTTCTTTTCACTAAAGAACTCTGATATGGCATTGCTGATTATCTCATCTAGTGCAACTCTACGAGCTACCTTCATTAATGCTGAATGCAGCTGAGAAGAAACTTCTTCAGAAATATCAGATATGAAGATGTGTAGTGAGCCAGTCTCAGTTTTGGAATTAGATAAAAGTATTGACTCAGGATTATCTCTCCTCATTGCCTTAATAAAAGATATCAACGGAAGAGGTCTATACTCATTTTCAATATGATATATCTGCCAAACAGAATATGGTAAAGCCAGAGTGAGAAACAGAAAAATAACTGGGAGCACTAAATTGCTACCAAGTATTACATATATATATATAAGAAGAGCCACTGCTATATGGAAAATATCTTAAGGGTCAGAATTTTTACCCAATGCCAATTAGAAACTGGTGCAAAAAATATGACCCTTTTCACAACATTCTGAATCAGAATGTCCCAACAGTGACAATTCACAATCACCATATTAATGATTTAAAACAGAAACGAACCATTTCATATAATGTGCAACACCTAAACAGCAATGTGCTTTGAATAAACAAGCACATAAGAACCATGAATCCAGCTACAAGTTTCCAAATGAAAGAAATTTTTAATTTCAATAGTAATATTAGAAGTATTTCCGTTAAACAATAATATCAAATACCATCGAGATTCACAAAATCCTACAAAGAAAAAACTGCTGTAGTTCCCATAACTCCTTAACTCCCAACAAATAACAGAACTCTGAACAAATATAATAGGGTGCTGGAAAAAACTGAGCATTTGAGGATATAAAATATGTAAGAGTCAAAGGCCATTTATCAAAAAATAAAAAAATAAAAAACAAAAAAATTAACTAAATACAACTTAAAAAACAATTCAATTATCTCATAACTTACCATTAATGAGTCTTGGACATATCCATAGTGATGCCAAGCATAGAGATCCAAAAGAGAATGCGGCCCATGTTTCCTCCCTCCTCCATCCTCAAACATCCAACAAGAGTCTTCCATTGACTGAAAGAAAATGATAGAAGTGAAAAAGCACCATAAGATGTGTAATCTTAAATCTTGCAATGCATAAAAGATAGCAAGAGATAGAGAAACATTTCTGATTAGATCCATGAGTATCCTAAATAGAGCCAGAAAAAAAATCTCAATACCACTAGTGATAATGGTGCATCATGGTTAGCTACCTCAGAGCTTGAGATTGGCTGATTGAAGCCACGAGTATTGTAATGCATGTGCAACTGGGATGCATCTGAGCAAAGAGAAACTGGAGCCGAATAGGGAACAACACCTTGCTGCCCATTTATAGCTGAATCCATACTAACAGAGGTAAGACAATTGGTAGGCATGGATATGCCTGAGATGCAAGTACCAACATAAGCAAAACCAGTTGCAATATGATCAGGGAACTGCTTGAAGTACTTTAAAGGCACAGGATTAATTAACGTTCCATTTAAAATGGGATACACAGGAAGATCCTCAGGCAGGAAACCAGTAGACAAACCCTCATATAATTGCTGCTGAATATAAGGACCACACATTTGTCCATTTTCATTAATATACATCCACCCACTAACAAAGGCAGCTGGTGCATAACCAGAGTAATTCTTATCCATGTAGGAAATCCCTGTGCACCCTGCATTACTAGACTCTGGAATATCTCCACTGTGGCCATTCAATTGGCAACTCGTCTCCAATACAGCATTAGAACAAATCTTTTCATCCAAACTGCTGCCATTTGAAGAAGAAAGACTGGCATTAAAGCACCTGAGTAAGCACCGCTAAAATTAGATGATGGAAATAATTCAGCAACAGAAAAAAAGAAAAAATCATGAAAAATAAAAGCATCGAAGCAGCAATGCATTACCCATGAGATGAGAATTCGTTGGTGTTGCACTGCAATGAAGCGGCAACATCATCATAGTTGCCAATAGAGACGCGTGTATCAAGTTCTTGAACTCCAGAATCCGAATCTTTCAACCTCTTCCTCGAGAAGAAAGAGTTGCCATATTCCTGAAGAAGGAATGACGAAGAAACCATGTTCTGAGATAAACTCTCCTATTAAAGCAACCTAACCCTGATTAACAGAGAAATACATCCATCAAGGCAAGATCCATAAATTGTGCGAAATGAATCCATAGAAGGACAAAACCCAAATTTGTAATTGGCAAGACTTATTAGGTTTAATTTAAATCTTGAAACTAATTTCCCATTTCCAATACAATGTACGATCATATCAGAACGCAATTTATGAACAGCGTAAACAAAGCGATCCATATAAGAACAAACATAATAGAAACAGATGAAGATGAATGATCCGAAAGCTACACACGCATAAATTAAGGAGTGGTGTTCATCACTATTCCAGGCAGAGAATATATATAGACGTGTGACTTATCACTTAATAGATACAACACAAGCAATTTGCGTTTCCACGTCATGGATCTGAGTAGAAATTATATTTGTTAATGGAAAAAAAGGGTTTTACATAAACAATTATCAACAGAATAGAGTGGATGAGGAAAAGAGAGATGAAAACAAGAAAAATAAATTGATTTGGTTCCGAATTTACCTGACGGCGACGGGTGCTCGCGACGGCGATCACCTTTAAGGAAGCGGGAGACGAGACAGAGAGAGTTGGGAAACCACGGATATTACGCCGAATTTTTCTTTTTGGTTATAAATAGATGGTAGGCTAGTAGGAGCTGGCCTCGGCCTTCAAGCGAGCCACTTTCAACATTTATATGTTAATTGCAAAAAAATCCCTAAAGCATTGCTTAAAAAAAAAAAAAAAGAAAAGAAAAGAAAACTTTGTATACGCAGCGATGCCTAGCTCTCTTCGATTTTTCCTCAACCCCTTTTTTTTTAAATCCTCTCTCTAGTTCCTGAGGCCCTAAGCTAATGAATTTTAAATATGAAAACTTGTTTACAAATATAATTTATGTAAATTTTCATTTTTAAGTGAATTTTTCTATTTTAAATAATATATTTCAAAATATTAGAATCAATTGAATTCTTTAGAAGAAAAAAATAAAATTATTTAATATTTTAGCAATATTTTTAGAAAAATTTAAAATAAAATTAATAAGAGAGAGGGGAAAATAGTGAGAGGGTTGAAATTTTTAAGTTTCAAATATAATATATATATATATATATATATAAATTACAAACAAATTGCAAAATCATTCAATTATATGTATTATGTATAGGATAAATTTCCTTCCTTAACACAAACTAGCAAGTGGCTATAACTATTGTTGGCAAGTCTCTATTAATAAAAAAAAAAAAAAATCACTCAACTGCTTTGGTCCACACAAACTAAACAGCGCTAGAGATTTTGTATCAAATATAATAATTCAAACTTAAAAATGTGTTTGCTTGAAGTGCTAATTTATTGATCTAATATTAAAAAATTGAATTTGTTGATACACCAATTATTAGTAATAATTTGGATTAACTATTTTAGGTTTCATAATTTGACTATTTACAAGTTGTTACAATACAACATTACAATTTGATATTATAATCACTTCGCGTGCAACTTTTAGAGATGATGGGGAAAAACTCAGAGATGACGTTGAATCTCATATGGAAGATAAATTATAACATGTCTAAATAAATTTCAAATTAAAAAAATACAGAGAGATTATGAGTCCAATGTAAGAACTCAAAGTTAAAAAAGTGATAGATTGACATGCTAGTTTTCCGATCTCACATCGAAAAATAATGGAAAAAGAAAAATATTTTGTTAATGCACCAAGTATTAGTAATAACTGTGATTAACTATTTTAACTCGTGTGCTTTGACAATTTACAGATTGTTACATGACAGTTAAATATAGGTTATAACACACAAAATAGATTGGATTCAATAATTCAAAAAGGCACATATGAATAAAGATAAAATTAAATTTCAAAATAAAAATGGTGAATGAAAAATTAATAAATACAAACTCGTAAAATAAAAAAATATGAGTTGACTCGGTATGTTATCATCACTCTTCATGAAAATCAAATAAAGAAAAGATGTCAATTAAGCAAAGTGGAAAAAATATTCTTCTAAAAACTTTGTTAATATTTAAACAAAATGGAGAAAGCAACATTTTATATGTAAAAACTATTTAAAGATTATATTTATCATACTGCATCCTTGACATTTATAGTGATAATATTTATATTTATACTCAACAAACTATGTAAGTTGTTTTCTTTAATCTTCATTGTCTATTTCAAGATTCTATAATTAATTTATTGGATATATTATGTTATTTGTTTTTTTATACAATTTTTTATGAGAGATTAAACAGGTAATAATGGCAATGGATTTTAATTTTTTTTAATTTTTATTATGAAAATGATAGTATGAATATATATTATTAAGGTTTTCAAGATGTAGATTCATTAATTTGTGCGTGTGGCGTGGATATTTTTCAGACACCCTCGTCCCTCTACTTTGGCCAAAGAATTTTATAAGGGTTATTGGTTGAAGTAGAAACTACTACAAATGGTCTCTTGATTCTTTATTAGTTTAATTTATACAAGAAAGAAAAGGTAGATAAGCTATTCGTATACCTTATATTATTATTCTTATGAATCTTTCTCCATTTGATTCATAATAAAAGTGGGCCATTAACGCAGTAGTATTTCTATTTCAATCCATATTAGTGCAGTACTATATACTTCTTATCTTACCTCTCGTTTTATTGAATTGCTCTTTCATTCATTGAACAATGTTCTTGTGTTTGGATGAGTTTTGCTACTTCACATCATTGGTCCAACCTAGCAGATACCAATGGAGAAGAACAACACTGTTAAATCAAGGATCCAGGCTCGTCTTGATGCCCAGGAAAAGCAGATACGCAGTCTAACGAACCAACTTAAGTCACTGCATCTACAAATCACCATTAACTAGTAAACTTAGGATCATTTTCAGGCTATGATGAAAGGGAGCCAATAGAAACTTCGGGGTCTGGTCATGCACTAGATGAAAAGGCTCGAAAAGCAACCTATGATAAAAGGAGAAAAAGAGACCATAGATCAATCCACAAAATCCCTAGGAGTAACAGAACAATCATTGCTGGGACATATGGGTCATGCCACTAGGTTTCCTTCACCGATTTATAAGAGACCAATTGTAGGAGACGAACTAATTCATGCCCACAAGAAGGTCAAGCTTTTTTCATTTTCCAGTACGAACCCAAGGGGCTGGATAACAAGGGCAGAGTCATTCTTTCAAATTCAGGACACAACAGAACAACATCGGGTTCCTATGACACGTGTGTATGGATGAGGTGGTTGTGCATTGGTTTACCATCATTCAGGAGTTAAATCACGATATGAACTGAATGTTGGGTACAGCGGGTAAAATAATACAAATAAATGTAAAATAAAATAATCAGCAAAAAATAACATATACAATTTAACATGGTTTACCCTTTAATTTAGGTTACGTCCACAGACAACACTCCAAATATTTTTTTCCACTAATAAAATTAATGGGTACAAAGAAGAGAACATTTCCTAGACATAGGTTAGAGGTAATACAACAATTTTGAGGTAAAACCAAAAATAGTGGCACACAAGTGTTTTTCAAAAATACCTTAAAATATTTTTCTCACTATTTTTGTCACTCCCTAATTTTTGGGAAAAAATTCCAAAAAAATATAGTTTTTTCTCAAATGAATTGAGATTGTTGTATTTCAAATGAAAGGAAATCTGCCTATTTATAGAAAAAATATTCAGTGTGAACACAAATAAAAAAAGTCAAAAATATTGGCTGGAGAAATTCAATTTGAAATTGAATTACCGCAATTTTTGACTTTTTTATTTTATTTTATATGTGGTAGGATCCACATGTGGATGGACCCACACCAAAATTTTTCAAAAAATTCGGCTATCAACAAATCTCTCCCTTCCGACAATGTGAGGGTTACACCATTTCAGTAGCTAATCGACAGTATTCAAAATATGATATTGGTAGAATCTTCGTTAACATGTCTGATTCATTTTCTTTTGTATGGATTTTCTCAAGTTGTAGTAGTTTATTCTCCATCACATCTCTGATTTAGTGATATCTTACATCAATATATTTTGATCTTTAGTGAAATGATGCATTCTTTCAAGATAAATAGCACTCTGACTATCACAAAATAATTGATATCTGTTTTGCTGCAATCCAAGTTCTTTCAAGAACTTTTTCATCCATAACAACTTTTTACATGCTTTTGTTGCTGCAATAAACTCTCCTTCAGTTGTAGATAGTGCAACGCACTTTTGTAACTTTGATTGTCATGACACAACTTCCCCTATAAAAATGATAAGGTAACCTGGCGTTGATTTTCTGGAGTCAATATCGTCAGCCATATTTGCATCTGTGTATTCAACCAACACATGTTTGGTATCTCCAAAACATAAATATATTTTCGAAGTATCTCGAAGATACTTGGAAATTCACTTTACTGTAGTCCAATATTCATTTCCAGGATTTGAAAGGAATCTACTCACTACTCCAACTGCATGAGCGATATCAGGTTGTGTGCACACCATGACATACATCAAACTTCCAACTACTGAAACATATGAAATTTTGTCCATCTCAACCTTCTCTTCACTTGTAGAAGGGTTTTGTTTGGAACTCAGTTTAAAGTGATTAGCAAGAGGACAAAAAATCATTTTAGCTTGGTCCATTTGAAATCTCTGAAATACTTTTTCAATGTACTTCTCCTGTGACAGTCATAATTTCTCAGCATCCTTATCTCTGATAATCTTCATGTCAAGAATTTGTTTTGTTGGCCCCAAGTCTTTCATAGCAAAAGACTTGTTCAACTGTTTTTTCAAGTTGTTAATTTTAGAAACATTCCGACCAACAATCAGCATGTCATTCACATAGAGCAGAAAAATGATGAAAATTTCATCAAAGAATTTCTGTACAAAAACACAATGGTCTGAAGTAGTCTTATGGTATTCTTGCTCCCCCATAACAGACTCAAACTTCTTGTACCATTGTATCGGTGCCTACTTCAAGCCATAAAGGCTTTTCTTCAATTTTCAAACATATTCTTCTTTTCCCTTATGTTCGAAACCCTCTGGTTGCTCCATGTATATCTCATCTTCCAAATCACCATGTAGGAAGATAGTTTTGATATCCATTTGCTCAACCTCCAGGTTAAGACTTACTGTTAATCCCAACACTGTACGGACGGATGTCATTTTCACAACTTGTGAGAAAATTTCATCAAATTCAATTCATTTTCTTTGACTGAATCCTTTGATGACCAATCTGGCTTTGAATCTCGGATGGGAACTATTCTCTTCATGTTTGATTATGAACACCCATTTATTTTTCAAAACTCTTTTGCCTTTTGACAGCTTCACCAGTTCAAAAGTATTGTTTTCATGCAAGGATTTCATTTCATTTTGCACGACTTCAATCCATTTCTGTCTATGCTCATCAGTCATTACTTCTTCAAAGATTTCTGGTTATCCCTCATCAGTGAGTAATACATACTCATTTTCTGGATATCTCGTAGACGGTTGTCTTGCTCTATTGCTCCTTTTCACAGGAACTAGGGAGTGCACAGGTGATGGTTGATGATGAACATCATCATCTTCAGCATAATCTTCTGGATTATCGATGAAAGCATTATTTTCTTTAGGCAGATCAACATGATCTTCATCCACAACTTGTATTGGTACCGGTATTAGAGGAATCAATTATAAATCTGTTGTATCACTATTAGAATTAGGAACACCTTTCTTTATTTTGACAATATATTCAATGGTCTCCTTTTCAATAAAAACAGCATCACGACTTCTAACAAGTATATTCTCCACTAGATCATAAAATTTGTAGCTAAACTGATCTTTGATATAGTCAATAAAAACACACTATCGTGTTTTGACATCAAGCTTGGATCTCTCATCTTTTGGAATATGTACAAAGGCTTTGCAACCAAATAACTGCAGATGATCATAGGAAACATCCTTTCCTAGCCACGCTTTCTCTGGAACATCTAGCTTTAGAGGGATATAAGGTGAAAGATTTAACACATACACAGCCGTGAGTAAAGCTTCACCCTAAAATTTTTTAGGTAACTTTGCATGTGAGAGTAAACATCTGACTCTCTCCATCAAAGTTCTATTCATCCTCTCAGCCAGACCATTCAACTGTGGTATTTTTGGAGGGGTTGTCTGATGTCGAATACCATGTTCTTTACATTAGACATCAAACGGTCCAATGTATTCTCCACCGTTGTCTGTCCGAATGTATTTCAATTTCTTCCCAGTCTATCTCTGAACTGAGGCATGAAATTCTTTAAAGACATTTAGCACTTGATCTTTTGTCTTTAAAGTATATACCCATGTCTTCCTCGAATGGTCATTAATGAAAGTCACAAAATACTGAGCATCACCCAGTGACTTTGGCATTGACTCACATAAATTTGAATATATCAGATCTAACACATTTTTCATTCTGGAAGGAGGGGAACTCTTGAAAGCAACTATGTTTTTCTTTCCTGCTAAACAGTCAGCACATTTCTCTAAATGTACTTTATCCATTCTGAGCAACATCTTCCTTCTAACAAGGGTAGTCATCTCTTTCTCACTCATGTGGTTGAGTCGTCTGTGCCATAACCCAATAGCACTGTTTTTCTCCATAGCACCCACAGTGTCATTGGAGAGTGTTGCATGCATCACATACAAGGTAACATGCCTTGTGCCTCTAACCACCACCATGGAACATTTGGTAAGCTTCTGTTGGTTATTTAAAAATGTACTGTAGAAACCTACATCATTGAGTTTTCCTGTAGAGATCAAATTCAGATGAATATCTGAAATATGTCTAACATCTCTTAGGATTAATCTGGTACCATTCACAGTCTCCAGACAAACACCTCTTCTGCCAATAACTTTTGACAGATTATCATTTCCCATCTTCACAACACCAAAATCTCCTACTGTATAAGATGAGAAGAATTCCTTCCGAGACATGATATGAATGGTAACGCCACTATCAATTACCCAATTGGTCTAATGGGATGTGAAATTGATAGTATCATCACAAACAATATTGAATTCGTTCATGATATTTGTTATGTCATCATCACTTTTGTCATCTCGTTTTACTTCCTTGCCTTTCTGGTCTTTTTTGAACTTTCAGCAGTATTTCTTGATATGACCCTTCTTTTTGCAGTAATGTCATTCAATATTGTCATATTTGTTTGATTTTCCTCTGCTCTTTTCTCTAGGCATTTGTTGTCTAGACTGACTCATTCATCTGTAGTCAGTAACCAGAACATCTGATTGTGATGAAGAAGATGAATTTTGTGATCTCTTTCTCATTTCTTCATTCATGATACTGCTTTTTACAGACTTCATATTGACTACACCGTTAGGTGCAATGTTGATTATTGAAATCTTCAAAGTCTCTCATGACTCTGGCAGAAAGCCCAATACTAACAGAGAAAATACTTTATCATCCAGCTTTATGCTCATTCTGGATAGCTGGTCTATGATCCCTTGCATCTCATTTAGATGATCTGCTATGGAAGTTCATTCCTTGTATTTCGAGTGCGTCAACTTTGTCAAATAAAATAATTTATTGTTACCTATCTTTGACGTGTAAAACTGTTATTGCAGATGTGGTTGTACACGTTATCTTTGACAAATTGTCGGATGTAACCGCATACCTACTCGTGCTCAAACTCCCATTCCTCATCTGTCTTGCCTTTCGGGTTTAGTTGTAGTAAACACCGACATATGCATTTTCATTATAAATAGGAGATCCTTCATTTTGCTTCTCCATATGTGGTAATTTGTGTCATTTAAACTGATCATATTGGTGCCATTTTTCTCCATTTTAAAACAAAATGAGACTTCTTCAGCTGACAGTAAACTAATAAAATCTTTTTTGATGTGGAAGATTATTCAATATTGCAACCACAAATCATACTAAGAATTTTATAAAACTGACAGACTGGCTCTGATACCACTTGTTGGGCATAGCGGGTAAAATAACACAAATAAATATGAAATAAAATAATCAGCAAAAAATAATACTGACAATTTAACGTGGTTCACCCTTTAATTTGGGCTACGTTCACGGACAATACTCCAAATATTTTTCTTCTACTAATAAAATTAATGGGTACAAAGAAGATAGTCTTCCCTAGACACGGGCTAGAGGTAATATATCAATTTTGAGATAAATCTAAAAATAGTTTCATACAAGTGTTTTCCAAAAACATTCCAAAATATTTTCCTCACTATTTTTGTCACTCCCTCATTTTTGAAAAAAATTCCAAAAAATCTAACTCTGTCTCGAATTCTCTCAAATAAATTGATATTGTTATAATTCAAATAAAAAAAGATTTGACTATTTATATAAAAAATATTCAGTGTGAACACAAATAAAAAAAGTCAAAAATATTGACCGGATACCGTAATTTTTAATTATTTTATTTTATATATGATAGGACCCACGTATGGAGTGACTCACACCAATTTTTTTCAAAAAATTCGGCTATCAACACTGAAATCAATTTAAAATTGAATTGTTGAATCGTTTTAGAGGTGCGGCTAACTGCAACCCGTATGAACAATTGGCAGCTCTACGATAAAGATGTTTTGTTATGATTATATTGATAAATTCGAATACGTAGCTTCAATGATACCACAAGAATCAGAGGCGATGTATTTGGGGTATTTCTTGAACGAACTGAAGGGAGAGGTAAAGAATTGGATGCAGCTAATGAGTCCAGAAACCCATTTGGCAGCCATGAATGTAACTCGAAATTTAGAAGTGACTTTGGGGAAGAAAGAGCAAGCTGGGTATAGGGCACAAAGCAAATATGAGGGAGAAAAAGAGGAGCCCAGTCACATGCAACTCACCCCCCAATTTAAGCATGGGCCTATTATTCCAAGTCCAAAACTTAATCCAACACAGCCCAAACCCCAAAATATAGATAGTTTCAAGTCCCAAACACCACAAACCAGCTTCATCTTCCTCTCAAACACAAAGTAATCGGGGAATTCAGCATATTTCCAGTGCAAAATTGGAAGAACGACGTCGCAACGGTCTCTGTTTCAGGTGTGCGCAACCCTATAGTCCACAACACCAATGCCCGACGGGTCAACTAAGAATTTTGCTCCTTAGTGATAACAAAGAGCTGGATAGATACAGGAGGCGCGATTGCACGGTCAGAGCAGGAGGGCATCTTCGATATTGATCCAGCCAAAGGGGGGGGACCACTCTTCAGTCTTAAGAATGTTTTCAAGGAGTGGGGTAATGATAGAAAACAGTTAGAAGAATATGAATATTCTAGAAATAAAGGTAGAGGACACGTGGAAGAGCTGAGTGGTTACTAAAGAAACATAATTCTGTTATAAAAAGTGGAAGGATCATAGGAGCAGTAGATTTTGGTAATTTTTGGTATTTTGTGTCTTCAAGTCTTTGGCTACAAGTCCTTGGATTCTATGTTTCTACACGGAGATTATTTTTTCTTGTTATTCGTTTATTGTTTTTCCCTTCATTAATTCGGTGGTATTTCTATTTCAATCCATATTAGTGCAGTACTATATACCTCCTCTTACCTCTTGTCTATTGAACTGCTCTTCTCTTACCTCTTGTTTATTGAACTGATCTTTCATTCATTGAATAGGTGTTCTAGTGTTTGGCTGAGTTTTGCTACTTCACATCACAAGGCAACAAGAAACAACATTTATTCCACTTAGAACTACAAGAAAAACCATGTGTACTCAAAGAGTAATAAAATACTGACCCCTCTGGCGTAACTGAAAAGAACTTGCATAGCTAATGCCTAATGGTTTTGGCGCTTCATTGAGCAGAGAAAATTCCAATTCATAAATCACAACTGGAAATAAAATCAATGTTTCGTGATATATGATCCTCTAAGCAAGTAGTTTGTCCTGCATCACAGAATCCGTCCTTGTGTTGGACTCGCTTTGAAGAATGGTAATGGGGGAAAGTCCACTAAATTCAAGATATAGCAAACCCTAACAATTGGTAACTATAAAATTAATCAAAACAATTATTATCTCCTTTTCTTATTCATATTAAGAACTTATCCATCCTAAAAGAAAATAAATAAATAAAAATAGCTTCAAAATAACCACATAAAATTCAAAGATTAAAATTAACACAAATCAATATATAAACATGTCATGTCACAAAATGTAACTCGAAAGTAATTACAAACAGCAAGAAGAATATTTCAATACGTTGCCTAAGCTGGATTTGATTTGAAAAACTGAGATCACACACACACACACACACACACACACACACAAAAGTAATAATAATAAATAAAAAATGTGCACGGATTATCTTACTGCTTAACCTGTGATTGGCAAAATTTATAAGCTGCATCGAATTTCATCTTTGAAGGCATCTACGGGCTTTGAAGAATAGCCACAAAGATTATGATCACATCTAGGTGTCTCCTCAGGGCTTCAAATGCAATTTCTAAACCATCTTTTGCCGCAATGGACACTAAGATGATGATCATATCTAAGTGTTTTCTCAAATGCAATTTCTAAACCACCTTTTGATACCTATAATTGCTAAAAATTAGGATATCGTTGGATCTCCATTATCTCTTCATTGCTCACCTTGAGATACTCTCCACTCTGCTTCTGATCATTGCAATCATTGTACTGCAGAAACATTAACAGATTCTGCCAGTTCTGCTAACTGCTTCCTGCCAAGATTAGACACAAGTTCCATGGAGATGAAGTGTCTTGGTAAACATGAGAACTCTTCCTCCTTGAGATCATATATTGGTTGAAGTTTTCTTGCTTCTGCATTTACTGCTTCAGCCTCTGCCAGGAGAAGGCTTGCTTCTTCAGTGTCACCAAGCTCCAAAGCAGCAGACCTTTCAGCTGTAGCAGAACCAGCAATTAGAAGTAACCTCTGGAATCTAGCTATTGCAACCTCCTTTTCCTTGGACGAAATGAGTTGTTCAGTATCCTGCAATTTGCTAATAGTGTTTTTGATGTCCTCCTCTAACTTCACCATATCTGATGTTGCTCTTTCCAAGCCAATCTGCACACTGTCCATTTCAACAATCAATGACTTTGCCTCGGCAGCTATTCGTGCAGCTTCCTTAAAATTTCTAGCTGCAGCAGCAACTTTCTTTTCTGCTTCCAGCTCGGGAACTCTTTTGTCAATGAAGAAAATTCTCTGCTTGAAGGATGCTATACTTTGCTGGATGCTTGATTTTGTTGAAGATAGCTCCTGAAAATATAGAAAGCAAATACCAGCAATGAATGATAGCCTATGCAAGAATGCAAACAGATACAAACAAGAACAGCAAATATATTTCAACTCATGGGCTGGAATTTCTGCCACATGATTATACGTTACAACTTTGACTTGGCAGCAAGTCAAGACTTTCTGTATTTGCTGTATACTTCAGTTTTACTTATGATACAGGAATGCAGTGCCATAATCACTGAATCAGAACCAAACTCCATAATCTACAGATTCTTTAGTTCCATCATCTTCAGAGATACAATGAAGAAGCCTTATACTTCACTTAACATGGAAGTCTCGATATTTTGCAGACATCCAAAATAAGCAAAAGTCCATATTAAATTGAAGCGTTTTACATTTAATTAACCATACCAAATCATTTGATGATATAGTCAAATCCTTTGGCAATACTTTCACATTTTAGGCATGTTAACAGTTCTTTAAAGATGATGTTAGTACAGGCCCCTCAGGGTCAGGGTTAGAACTAAAATGGTCTTGATCATAGAAAAAATAAAGGAAAACACATAATAAAACATTTGGAAAGCAAAACCAACCTGTAGGGAGGCTCTTGCAGAGAAAATTTCCTCTTGGAGCATCTGGACATCCTCAATAAGTTTCTCTTCTATCTTTGCCAGCCTCACTTTGTCTTCCTTGGACTTCAAAATGGACACCGTCAAGCTTTTCTTAATCTCAACAACTTCCTGGTATGCCCTTGCCTCATCTTCAGAAGCCTTGGCTAGTTCCCTTATTTTGGCCCCATGGCCTTCTTCCTCGGCAAGGAAGTTGTCAATTTCCTTTCTTTTTGTTGATAAAGCTTCATCCTGCAATTGCATCTGAGAAAGTTCTGATTGCAAGTTGTAATACTTGGCATCAACGCTTGATTGACTGTCTTGAAAACCTGAGACCACGTCAGCAATCATTTCCTCAATTGCTTTGATTTTCTTATCGTTTTCTGCTATTTCCTTTTCTTTGTATCTTACTAAAACCAGCAGTTTCTGGAGTTCATCGGATAGAACATCCTTTCTAGAAAGAAGAATTTGTTGCTCTTTCCTATAGTTTTCAATTGAATGCTCAATAGAATCATTAACAGTAAGGCGTGCTTCATTTATGAAGTGTGATTCTATATCCAACTCCATCTTCTTTGCTTCCAAGGCCTCACTTGATGAAAACCATTCCTCCATTTGTTTGGAAGAGAGCGCTCGGGCTTCCTTCAAGATTAAATCTGCATTGTTCTCTGCATCCTGAAGAAATTCACAATTCCATAATAAAATAAAAAAGTGTTCTTTGAGTACTGGGTGTATTAATTTCACAAAATAAAATAATGGTGATATAAGCAGACCTTGGCAAAATTAGAGAGAAGAGAGGCACATTCTTGCTCCGCAACAATCTGAGCGTCGAGAACATGATGCATGTCGGAATCGATGGAATCACACAGGGCTTCAGCGTCTTTAAGAGCAGCAAGAAGAGCTTGCCTCTCCTTATCAGCGGAGGCAAGGCTGTCGCTAATCCTTTCGGCAGCCTCGAAATCTTCAGCCTCGCATGCTGCCTCCAACTGTAGTTCGAGGTCCCTGTGGTTGGCGGAAGCGGAATTGAGTTGTTCGGCAGCTCGTCTTCGTCTCCTGATGGCATCCTTGCGAAGCGCAGAGACAGAGGCAGCTGATTTCCGAGAGCGTTGGATCTTCTCAGAAATCTGGAGCTTAATGTGTTGAAATTGGTCCTCAATGAAAGAGGATGAAGGTTTTGAATCCGGGATGGAAGTGGGGGTGGCATCCAATTCAGCAACATCTTTCGATGATGGTGGTGGTGGTGGTATTGCATCAGAGACAGAAGTGGGGGAAGATCCCAATGCCGAAGCATCGCCATTGGGTAGAATAATGGAGGGAACAGGGGTTTCAAGAGGAGTAATATCATCGTCTAGATAGAGATTCGGATTGGGAACAGGGGGAGGAGAAAGCTGAGAGGGAAGATCAACGGGAGAGACATGTCTGGCATAACCGATCCTGAGGGAAGCGGCTTTCTTCTTTTTCCTGGAAATCTGGCGGGAGATGGTAGGAATGGGATCTGATTGGGTAGTTAGGGTATGAAGGGGAGAGACGACGAGGGTGAGGTCAGAGAAGATGTTTTCGTCGAGAGGTTGAGATAATGTTGGAGTATTATTATCATCATCATCATCATCATCATCGATAGTGGTCGTGGCAGTAGAAGAAGCATCAAAGTGGGATTGAGATTCATGAGCTGAACTGTGATCTGGATCATCTTGCTGCTGCTGCTGCTTTTGTTCGTCAGTCAACTGGGAAGGAGTAAACAATACCATCCCCTCAAAGAGGGAACCCATATCCCCCTCCTCCTCCTCCATTCAATAACCTAATCTTTCATACAATCCTATTGATCAATGCTACACGCCATATATTCCAAGTGATCGCCGTCGAATCCTTCCCTCTGCACCCTCCTTTCTTCTCTTGCAGTTTGTCTTATTTTGTTTGTTTGTTTTTTTTTAGAAAAAAAAAAATTATTAAAAGTTTAGGCCTCATCTTCTTTCCACAGCCCAAGCCCACCCTCCCCAAATCAGAGAGTGGGCTTTCACTGATCCCAGACAATTTCCATAATGGGTTTATTTTTATTCACACATTACAACTTCCGTGGTGCAACTGCAAACTGCAACGAGTGCAATCTGGAGGCAAGGTGTGTTTGCGAAAGGATTTAATTGAAGCTCCGGGTAAGGGGAAGAGTTTGGGTTTTCTTCAAAACCAAGTTAAGTAGGGTTCAATGAATCATTACAACTGAAAGAAGAAGAAGAAGAAGAAGAGTTTGGCTACATGTGTCCGGATCTTAATGGGGAATTTGAGAAGTAGTTAAAAATAATAATTTATAATTTTAACGGAGAATTTAAAAAAAAAAAATTCAGATTTACGGTATTTTGAAAAAGTATTTCTCATTTTGGTAGAAAAACTGATATAGAGGGACCAAGAGCAGTGAGTGGCACAAGCCCTCAATGTATGATCAAAAATTTTTCCCACATTATTACATGATCTATGATATTACCTTTTTCATTAAATGATTACTTTATATTTGTTGTCTTTTACATATTCCAATTATTGATATGCAGTATATATAACAAAATGCGGATGAATCATTTTCTAGTATCATCAATAAAACCATATAGTGCTAAATGTAATTTTTTCTTTTAGTGGTCTTTGATTTCTGTCTCTTAACGAGTTTTTATATTTCAATATAGTATAGTATATTTGGGACATGGAAGAGCCAATGGAGACACCTATAATAAATGACTTTGGTATGGTATTAGTTCCATATCTCATAAACTAAAAATGCATCACGAATAATATTGGCACTCATTAATTGTAAATCATAGTTTCCAACTTCTCATAGCTTTTAAATATTACTGTTCATCTTGCTATAAAAAAAAATAGAGTTCAACTTGGAATACAATTTTACATAAAATATAGACTATAGGTATTGTAATATTTTCACTTTAGTTTCTTCTTCTTCTTCTTCTTCTTCTTTTTTATTTTTATTTTTGTATTTTAGCTGCCAAACAGATGCCAAAGGTTTGAAAATTTATCATAGTCATTCATATTGGACTCAGCCAAGTGGAGGAAGCAAATTTTTGTACATACTACTTGACATAAATTCTATGTTTCGATTTAATTTATTATATTTAATTTTTGTTCTTTTGAATAAGAGGACTTAGGCATTGAGTAAGCATGTTGGTTGTAGTGCTATTGAAGTTTTGCGTTTAGTTGGTTGTAGTGCTATTGAAGTTTTGCGTTTAGTTGGTTGTAGTGCTATTGAAGTTTTGCGTTTAGTTGGTTGTAGTGCTATTGAAGTTTTGCGTTTAGTTGGTTGTAGTGCTATTGAAGTTTTGCGTTTAGTTGGCTGTTTAAGAAACTATTGATACTGGATAAATTGCTTTTGTTTGCTTGATTTCACTTTCATATTTTAATTTAATAATAGTCTTTTTTGAATAAATGAAGAATGCAATTATTTTTAGCATATGATAACGTTTTATTACTTTTGGGGTAAAGCTTATGGTGTTTTGTGGATGTAGATAAATTAAAGATAGCATGTTAAAAAAGAAGTGTATGTGACTCTAAGCTGTGTTGCTGCTTAGTTTGCTTGCTTCATTTCCAGTAGCTTATGCTTTGGTGTAGTAAAATTACTGATGGGAAACGTGAATTACAGGGTTACTCATTTTCTATTTTTAGTTCTCAACATGGAAAATATTAGATTTTTATTACAAGACTAATAAAGCTCCATGGATATGACCATAGCTAAAGTTCCTGAAAATGTCATTATGCCATAACTTAATTTTACTTGGTACTTTGTTGAAAATAAAGCTAACGGAACTTATAATCTTCTAATAAATTATATTTGTTATTTCCACTTTATTTTCATATTATTTGTTTCATTTACTGTCTAAATTTTTTCTTCCCAATGCGAGAGCTATCAAAGAGTTTTTTTCCCTTTTTAGACTTCTTTCACAAGCAAATTCCAATTTTATCGTGAAAAATCTCTAAATTCCAATTTTATGATATTTTGAAAAGTTATTTTCACTTTATGGTAAATTTTTCTGATGTGGCAATAAGAGAAATTGTCCGTTTTTACTTGACATGTCATCATTTTTATCGTAAAATGAAAAACAATTTTTAAAACATTCTAAAATTAGAATTTTCTAATTTTTTACCTTAAATTGGAAAATATTTTTGTCAGCTATCATATTTGGGGAAAAACCCGCTACCAAACTAGTTGAACAATAATATAGGGAATTCCAAAGGTAAAAATATAGAAAAGAGGATATGAAAATAATTGGTTGGAAATTTTCAGTGCACCAATTTAATTGTGCACAACCCCCTAACTAGTCAACACCATATGTCAATTTTCAAAACCATTATAAATTTAGAGATTTTTTACATTATACCCTAAAATTGTAAATTGTTTTTTCAATTAACATAAACAAAGAATTTCCTCGGGCATCTTGGATTTTCTTCAAAACCAAGTTAAGTTTTTTCAGGATCCATCTGTATAGTATTAATTATACAATTAAAGTCTTTGAATATGGGGATTAAAGCACATGCATCCCGATGTCACGTTTAATATTCTATAGCTTTGTAGTAGATTATTAGTGGTGGGACCATAATGCTCTACCACCGTATTCAAAGACTGGAAGTAGGGATCACAATTTTTTTTTCACTTTTTAAATAAAATTTTTCTGTCTTGAAAATATATTTATATATATAATAATTATTTATATTTTAATATAATTAATATTTTAAAAATAATAATAAAATAAAAATATAACACAAAAAATATTTTTTTATTTAAAAAATTATATAATTAACTAATTAATTAAAATTAAAAAATAATATAAATATTAAAATAAAATAAAAAATTTTAATAAAATTCAGTGCGGGGACAAAAATTTTCTTTATCAGGATTCGGGATAGAATCAGAGTATAGAGCAGGGGTTGGGGACGGGGACAGATAAGTCCGCCTCATTGCGGTGATAATTTTTATTACTTTTGTTTTCCCTTTTATTCCCAAAAATGCTTCTCACACTCTTACGCGCTTCTTATTAGTTGGCCTTATTTCCATATCTTACTTTTTTTTTTTTTTTTTCTGTTTTTGAAAAGTTAGGAGTTTCTCTTTCACACTGCAATTTAATTATTCTATGTTGAAATTTTGTGGGTCTTTTATCCTAGACTCTCAGCCAGTGGATCAAGCTGACATCTACAAACTGCTGCAAACTGATCTGATCATAACCAAAACAATTCATCATCAATATTATATTAATTTCTTATATCTAATTAGAAATGGAAAATAATAATATGTTAGGCTGCTTCTTGGCAACTAGTTGATCTAATAACATATAATTATGTATTATTATGTAACCCAACCGGCTGAAAGGGTTGGGGGGCCGAGCCAACTAACTTTCCGCGGCTTCACCTCCATTTGCATTTTTATTATGCAATATATAAATTATTAGGCAAATATATCTGTACGTACGTGTTATAAACAAGGGGTTGGAATACAAATACTGAAAGCATAATTAAGTGTTGGAAGAGAATGAGCGGAATGGTGAGAAAGCTGTGGTGCTGCGGAGCAAAAAGTTTTGCAATAGAGACGGAGAGAAGACATATAGCAGACGAGGTTGGAGAAGGTCGCATTCGAGTTAACGTAGGGAAAGAAATTCAATGCAAAATGGGGATGGAAGTCAATTTCCTTAACCATCCATTGTTCGAGGATCTGCTTCGGCTTTATTCGGAAGAGTTTGGTCATTCTTACGATGGAGCACTTAGGATTGCCTGTGACACCCATCTCTTCCTCTACCTTCTTCAACTTCTTAAGACCAGTAATCCCTCTGCTCATTACATGCACCTTTCTGATCTCATTTCTCATTTCCATGCTAACCATCACTCTTCTCCTTCTAAACTTTCTCAACTTTCCTAATCAATTCCTCATCTCCGTACCATTATCCTCCCCCCCCCCCGGGGAAGAAAATCAGTGGGTTTTTAATGGAATTCTTCCCTCATTAAATAATCATCCAACGTTTTTAGTTGGATCGAAACCAAATGGTCGTATAATTTCTTTTCTGAACAACTATGTATAAAGATAATATATCTCATCTCCATTATATATTGGTGCAAGTATCAACATATGTATACCATGCAACAAAAATATCACTTGTTTACTTTTTGTTCTTCTTCTTCATTAATTTTTTCATTTTTACATGCTGGATCAGCATTATAATCATCGTCAGCCATTTTAAAGTTGGAATAAATTTCAGTCATGCCTCAAATTATCCCCTTCTTTTTGTAAATTAATAAATTATCCATTCCGACAAGCCTTGTGCAAAAAAGCTCAAAAGGAAACCCCAGTAGACCAACACAAACATAATAAAAGCCCAAGCCCAAAGGAAAGAAATGCTAACCCAACGCACTTTCTGTCGCAGGCCAACTAGAGAAAGGATAAAGAGAGACAACCAGATTAAGGAGACCAGACCATAATGAAAGTAGCGGATAGTAGAGTAGAATACAAAAGAGAAAACGGCGGCAGATGGATCAGATGTAGAAAACAAAGAGAGCAGTAAGTGAGAAACATTAAGGGACTAACAGTTAATTTAGCAATATTAACGTTATATACTAATAGTAAATCAAGAATTTTCTGCGTTCCAACTTGAGGCGGAAGGAGTTGAGATTCGAGAATTTTTATATTCTCAAGTGACAAGTTGAAGGTACACCCTGCAAAAGTTCTAATTTAGGTTATGTATTCATGCCTTTTTCTTTTCGATAAAATGAAGAACAACGAAAAAGAAGATACAGAATATATGCACAACACAAGCTTCATGTGAACCAAAAAAAGGGCTCTCCCTTCACTTGCGGGAACAACAACAAACTACCATCTAACTCATTACATCAACCTCAACTCATCACTAACAAACTAACCAATTAACTTAATTAACTTGCCTAAGGTTGCTCGGCTGGCGCAGCTGAAGAAGCTGCCAGCTAAAGAAGTTGAGCTGTTGTCTGCAGTGAAACTGACACGGTGCTGGTGTAAATCAGTAGTACACTGACTTGCGCAGAAGCAAACCAGAAAAAGAAAAAAGAGAAAGCAACAAGAGCAGCTAAGATTGCTCCATCATAAAGACAGAATAAAATTATGACGAGATAAAAGAAAACTGTACAAATTATGTGAATAAATATTCAAACCACCGACATAGTTAAATTTGGGATTTTTTACTTTCAACATCATAAAATGATTTCTCATGGAAATCATTCTCTCTAATTTCAATATGCAATTATATGATGAGTTGATGTTAAGATGGAATAAGAATGCTTTTGCGGGAATCATTTGTACATTCTATTACATTGACTCTCCTGGCACATTCTTTCAGAAAAAGGAGGTGTAGTGTAAGCAAATTTAAATGGCAAAGAACACAATCTATTGCTTACTAAGAACTTTTCCACTGTTTATCAAAAAAATAAAAAGAACTTTTCCACTGACATATGGAGTTTTACATATCCTTTGCAAAAGGATTCGGATTTCATTGCTCCTTTGTCCCAAGAGGATTCGGATTTCATTGCTAATCTCTTTTGCGCACAGAAAAAATAATTTAAGGAACAACCAAGAATTAAATAAAAGAACAAATTGCTTAAATAACACATTTCTAAGATCTTGTGGGAAGGGTCGGCTGATGGTCTTGTAGCCACGTTAACAAGACAAAATAATCGCTGCATCGAAGAAGATTAAGTTTCCAACCAATGTCAAGTATATCTATCCTTAAGACTCACCGAGTTCAACATCCTTCAAAGGAGTGCTTTCCACTCCCTCCTTCAAAAGTCTGATTTCCTCTTCTGTCAGACTGTTCTTCACATGTGCTACAGCCTTGCTATTTGCACTCTTTTCAGCCTCTACAGCCCAACTATAAACAACCATGCCTACTACTGCAATCACCATACCCATGATATTCTTGAAAGTCAACTCAGAATCGAAGATCAGCCACCCCAGTGTGAGAACACAAACCGTTTTCATGTGACCCAAAACCTGGAAGGAAACTGCTGAGAATCTTCCAATACAGAGGTACTGGCTCACATTGCAGAACACTGCTAGTGAACAAGACAGAAGTATAAAAACCTGCAGATATCAACACCATTTATTCGACAACAGTTAGAAGCACATTAATATCCCAAGCTAGAGCAAATTTAGAAAAAAGGAGAGTGCTTACAGTGGCACCAGTAGACAATTCATAGTTCATTATAAATTTTCCATTGAGGTAGTAATCAACAAACGGACCGAGAACAAGAAGAGAAACGGCTTGAATTGGAGCTGTCTTAGTCAGTAATTCAAATGATCCAATTGAGTATTTCTTCTGTAAGGAACCTATGGTCTGTCTCACAAAAGAAAACAAATAAATCAAAATTTGTTCTGAAAATAATAACACAACTGCAATGAGCCAAAAATGTGCAGTTACATCAAACACATAGTCATATAAACATTAAACTACATTCCGTACCTTTAACCAGTAAATGAGCCAAAAATGTGCAGTTACATCAAACACATAGTCATATACACATTAAACTAGATTCCATACCTTTAACCAGTAATTATAATCTCAATGCTGTATACTTTCAAGGAAACAATGAATACATTTCATTATGTTCCTGGTTCATTATATTCACATTGTTAGATTTCAGCCCTACAACACATAATTATTAGTTGAATTCTAGACACAGTGTGGGCTATTTGCTATCTTCCCTATCAATATTCAAATGGCTTTAAGCTTAATGGTCAAGCCAGCTGGTTAATATCATTCATTAAAAAATTTTAGTCAAGCTTAATAAAACATCAACTTAGAACTTTCGATAGTGCCATATTAATAGATTCAAGGGTGTTAACGCCCCCAGCCTTTACCTTACAGGCAACAACTAATTTAAGCTTGTAACTATTGTTAAAAATTGTTACTACCTGCATAATTATTCAAATGACATTTCACAAAATTCCAGTTTAAACAAGTGCATAATCAATTGTCTATCACCTTCCCTAGGACTGGCAGGCAAAAGAAGAGCAAACATTTAAAAGCAAAGTCAGGATTAAAAGAAACAGGGAAAAAGAAGAGCAAAAAAAGAGCAAAAAGGAAAAATCAGCAAAATGAAACATAGTTGAAGAAATTATATTAATACTCACAATTTGCTGCAAAGATGTTGACACAACAGCTAAACAGGCACATATAAAACCTTTGGCATTAACTTTGACATCTGTCACAGTGCATACACCAACACCTATAACAACGACCAAAACAGATGACTTGACTTCCTTGGAGTAATGTTTATTGTGAAGGATCAATTCCATGACGCAAACCACAGGGATCATGCTGAGTTTAGAAATCTGTGTAGTGAACGAGATGAGATGATTAAGTGGCAAATTCTACCATAATGATTAAGAATGGAAACCAAGAGAATTAGATGTGCATAAAATGTAACTAGTATTTTTTTGGGGGTACAAAAAGGTGAGCAAAGCTAACGAGTGTAAGACACCCCACAAAGATCATGAAGAAGCCACCGAGAAAGTCCCTGTGGAGGATCCAGCAGAACATGACTACCAATATCAAACCTGTGAGCCTCAGAAACAATGAAATCTACAGCATAATTTGCTTCCCTGTAAATACGTGCAAAGTTAACAAAAGAAAAACTTTTCCTCAGCTCTTGAATAGCATGAATAAGGGAATGGCAATGAACCAGAATACCCCATCTATCCTCTATCATCTCAATCACACAACGATTATCCAACTCAACTGAAATCTTATCAATATTTAAAATTCTAGCCTACTTCAACCCTTCATAAACAGCCCATAAATTCTGCCCGAATGATGTCACAGTGACCCAGATTAATGACAAATCCTCTGAGCCAAATCCCATTACTATCACGCAGAACCCACCCCCAAACGCCCTATTAGTTGCATGTTTAAAAGAACCATCCGCATTGAGCTTGACAAACCCAGCCGGGGGACAATTCCAAACCACACTAATCTCTTGCCGTGACTTAATACCTTCAAAACTCATCATCAGCTCAGCTTGAATTACCGAATTCACCATATCCCAAACTTCCTCAACAGTGGACTTCACTTCCATCACCACTTGATTGAAGGCAAACATAAAAGGTGAAATGGAAGAAGAGATGTACCTGATAGAATCCGACGGAATTAAGCATAAGGCTCAAGTTCATGCCAGTGATAGACATATTGGCAACAATGGAGAACCAGAGAAGCTCCCACATTGGGACATGCTTTGATGCGGATAAGCCGGTAGCATTTGAGACCAGACCGACAAGAGCCGTAACGGCAAAGTGGAACCCCGTTAAGGTCGTGGCTGAAAGAAATTATAAAGTTGATAAAAAATAAATAAATCAGTACAATCAAGATCGACTAATTGAACATAGGAAGAAGAGATCAAGGAGGGGAATTGGGAGATCTGAGATCAGAGAGATATGTACAAATTACCAAAGCTGAAAGCATAACCGTTAGCAGACATAAGCTGCTTATTGGCCATAATAATGCCGACGGAACTTATAACGTTCATGGCCCAAGCTCCGACATCGGAGACGGCCGACTTCTTGTTGTCGGTCTCCATCTCAGCTAATGAAAATAGGGATGGAAGAAATAAGAGAAACCAGATCTCTATGCTTGAATTGAGAAACAAGAGAGAGAAGAGGAAAAAAAAGGGGGAAGAAGCAAGAAAGAAACCCGAATAAGACGCGGTTTAGGGAGATTGAGAGAATTCAAAGTCCAGCGTCGTCTAAAATTCAATGAGGAAGACAGAGTTAGGAATTGTAATGGGAGTGGGAGCAGCAGCAATGTTTAGAACAGGAGGCGAGATTGCGGGAGGAAAATGGGGATTTGGTTGCATTGCAGTTTTGTTTGGGTGGGACTCTGGAAATCTAAATCCCCAATGTTCCTCCGTCGCTTCTTCTTACATTCGTTCCTACCTCTTCTAACATAAAACCTTTATCACCCCTCGGAAGTCGGATCAGATGCCGTTAGTCAATTTCCTAATTACTTTTTTTTTTTTTTTCTCTTCACATTTCCTATTTTTCATTTCATTTCATTTCTTTTTGAGTTTTAGAATTATTGCCGACATACATAATCACATACCCATTGGATCGCTTTCTCAAATCTCATTATTTGCCCTTTCCTCCCTTATATTATTATTGCATTGGGATCTAAAATATGTAAATTTTTATAATAATAGGTTAAAAATTAATAATAGAATTATTAGAATTAATTTATATAATAGAGACAGCATTCCACAGTATTATTAAAAAGTTTTATATATTATGCAAATGTTAATAAAATATTATATAAAAATAAAAAATATTAGATTGCGAGATTTGTGAACAATAATGAGGTGTCAACAATTCTGAAATATTATAATTAAATAATTAATTATGACATTATAATTATTTAAAAATTTTAAAAATATGTAAAATTTATTTTAAAATTATAATTTTTATTTTCTATTTTTTATTTTAAGTGATTGTGATAAAAAGATGGAAAAGTTATAGAGTTGGTGTTTGATTTTACCAAAAATTAAAATATTTTTGAGATAACTTGTCTTGTTGGATTTTATTTTTTCATTTTGAATTCATTATATATTAGCACTTAAATTATTAAAAAACGATGATTTATTTCAAAAAAAAATTGATATCAATTTTTTTTTCTCTTGTTCATATATACAAAATAAGAAATTAAGATTTCATTTATATGTAATTATGTTTATGGCAAAATATTAGTTAATACAATAAAAAATATACAAACACTTGAACACATGACAAAAATAATATGGTATTTTATACTCTCCTCCTCTCTCTCCCATACCATAAAAATATGTTTTTATTTTTTATTTTTATCATAGATATAATTAATTAATATATAATTAAAATTTTAAATTATAATGAATTTTTGAAATTTGTCTACCTTACTCAAAAGCATATGAAAAAATTGAATAATAATAATTTTTATTTTTTAACAACATAGAAATTAAATGAAAATATAATAAAAATAATTTTTATTTTTTAAAAGTAAAATAAATTATAATTTGAAATAGGTAGAAAGAAAATAAATTTATTTTTACGTGATAAAAAATAATTTTGATCAATCTTTTTATGAAATTTGTTTATTCCTTGAAGTAAGAAATATTTTGGAGTGGTTGTGGCAACAAATATTAACTTTTTACTTAAATAAATCTAAGTATTTAATGAGTTATTTAAAAAAAATTCAAGTATTTAATAAATCACTTGAATAATATACATGCCAAACAACTTTGAAATTTACGGTATATTTATATATTAAACTTATTTTATTTTTAGCCTAATATATATTTACCCTAGTTTGGTATGAAACACCACTTATGGAGTAGTTATTTACATTTCTCAACTAGTTATAAGTAACACATTCACGCCCCTAATTTGCAAAACAACAGTTCAATATGATGTATGTGTAATACATGCATGTAAATATGTAAAAAACCCATAATCTAAGGCTAATTTTGATTTTTTACTAATTTTTTTAGTTGATATAAATTATTTTCATATATTGACAAAGTATGAGAGATTAGATTATTTTGAAAAGGAGGAGAAATTAGATGATTTTCATTATATTGACAAAGAGGGTTTTTTTGGCAATAAGAGAGAATTCTCAAATACAAAAGAGAGTGAGAGGAAAAGGAAAAGGAAAAGATAAAATAATAATAAAAAAATGAATGAAAAGGGGAAGAAGAGGGTATAAAAAGAAGAAAAAGAATCAATATACACCCTAAATTATTTTCATCCAATAGCACATAAAGTGTTAAAATAAAAGTCTCGATGTGTCACATATGATTGATTTATAAGTGTAAATAATTACTTTGTCACGTTTCATGCCAAATTATTAGTTCTTTTATTTTTTGCAATAGGCATCAATTTGAACATTGCAATTTACACCATTTTTAAATGCGAAATATGATCCATTTGCATATGGCACTCCCTGCAAACATAGTTAACTTGATGATACAATCCTACAGCACTATGTATCACGCATTCTTCCCATTGCTATATGTTAACGTCATTCCATTCTCCTTTCTTCCCTTCCACCCACCATCTTATTGATATCTCCCATCAAACAGTGTTAATTCAAGGATTACGCATCGCATGATCTTATTTATATAGGCAGGAACATTCAGTTTGACATGGTGGAGCCCCTTTGGCCGATGAAAACCAATCTTCTAGTCTATTTTATCGTCCTCTCTTCATGTTTTTGTTTACTTTTGCGTTTTTCCTCTTTCTATGGAAATTTTAATAATCCAAGTGGAGACTTTTGTTCATCAAATGCTCTTTCCATGATTTATTTTATTTCAAATCAATGCACTCTGAAATTTACTTGTATTGTCTTTTGCACCGATTCTTAGCTGTTCCAGTCAATGTGGTTTTGCAAATTTTCCACTTGTCTTCAGTTTTTTTGCAGCTAGAAGAATGATAGATCAAATATATCTTCTGCCTTTGACATAGAAACAGACGGTGATAGAAAATTTCAACCGCCTTGGAGATAGCCTTAACAAGTGTTTTCTTAGACTTTGCTGTGGGCTTGATTCTCCTTGAATAGGATCTCATGTATGTTTGATATGAATGTCACTATAAACCGCATCATGATGTATTATTGACGGTTTGATCTTAATACACCTGTCTTCTATAGTTTTTTTATAAAAAAATAAATAAAAAGTTTGACATGGCGGACAGTTATTTTTAACCACTGTGCACAACGAGAGTATGACTCCATAGCAACTCCGTCACGGGGACCCGCACTCAGAATACCAATAATACATTAATCACCAAGGAATAAATGAGCAAAAGCCTGAACATGAATTTTATGTCAAACCCAAAAAAATAAAAAGACAGACAAACCACAACATAATACAATGAGAGCCAAAAGCAGCCATTCAGAGACTAGAAAAACTAAAACAATCTCTCTTGCCCTCTCCCTATAGATAGTAGTCTTTCTTAAATACATCATTTACTGCCTACTAACATGGAGGCGGGATGCTTCCAGATCAACTATTCATACAAACACATTCAACAAATAAAGATCCAAGAACCCTCCATGATGCACAACATTAGGGCATGTATACGAGTTTTGAAGCAATAAGTCGTTCTTTTCATCCTCAGTCACCGCCAGATGAAGAATGTTTTAGGGCACCAGGTGGTGCTGTTGGCCTTGGGAAGTTGTCAAACTGCGCACCAGCAAAGTGTGAAGCCTCCACATAGGGGCTCTACACCATCCGACAATTTCATAAGAAGAACAAAGAAAATTTCATCAATATCTAAATTACGATAAATTAGAGTGATTTTATTTCCCCTGATCCCCCTCCCATTCACTTCTTTTCTTTTTCTTTTTTTAAACATTCAAACATGTAGAACATGTTCCAGCATTTGTGGAAGATTTAATTGAACATAGAAAATAAAAGTCGAATCATTATTATCAAATTACCTCTTTATTCATTCAGTTGAGCATTGCTTTAAACATTGGATTTACCATGTCTACAGAGTCAGAACCAACAGTAAAAAGGCTCAGCCTCGTTTGGCAGTATCATCTACCTAATTTCTCCCACATCATGATGGGTGACAATGTGCGTGCATGTGCAATCATGTGTCTTCACAAGTCAAATTCTTTACAATATTTCTGTTCATGGTAATTTAGCAATTTAAATGAACACACACAGAAGGCCGCGTGCATACTGTTAATATGTGGAGCATGGACAGAAATAGATATAATTAAAATTAAAAGGGTTGGTATGGAGGATAAGGGAACCGAGCAGAAAGGGTAACATAAACAAGAAAGGTTAAGGAGAATAAAGATTCTGGAGAGCAGAAAGAAGTCAGCTAGCACTACTGATAAGAATCAGATCAAAATTGAATGGTATCAAAACAACGGAAGCAATTCAGCCAACTTATAAATGGTTCATCAGAAAAACTAACTGCCAGTACTCAGCATCTAAATGCATCTTTGTCAATGAAAATGAGTACCTTCTTAATGAACAAACTCAAGCCATGTTTTACTGTTGTGCTTCTAAGCAACTAGTACTTTATTAGAAACAAATCAAATTCAGCACTTTCAAAATCATGGCAAGGGATAAGCAAATAGCTTGATTTAGAAATATGATGAATTACATATCCTGCCAAATATCTAGAACAATGCGCTAGAACATTGGATTCCATACCCTAGTTGTCTGAACACAAAGAGTGTTCGCTTTTCCTTCCAACAAGGATAACATATCCACTCATGCTGCAGCTGATGCACCAATCAATTATTTTATTCTGTCCACTAATCAATATTTACAGCTTCTGTTTTCTTCACTGATATTTTTTCTAAGTATAGAGTTTTATGAATGGTTTTAACTTGACTATGATTTGTACGCACATGCTCACATGCTAATATACTGGATGTGCAGAACATAAGATCGAGAAGTGAATGAACTGAATACACACACAGGAGAGCAATCCAATTATAAGATAACGAATTTGTTGATAGGATGAGTGGGACGTTAACAGGTGCATGTGTAACAAAAATGGACTGCTGATGAATAACAATTTCAGGAATTTTTTTTCCTTGTTTGCCTTCTGAATTACCTGCTCACTTGTAACACAGGATTCTCTAACCTTAACTTTTTCTAAACTCTTATTTCCCAAAATAGACACTCCAAATAAGATTTTGCTGATTATTACCCTTGTTTAATGATGGGTTGTACCGAAACTGTCCTCAGCCATCCAACTTTTCTTTTCTTTTTTCTTTTTTTTTTTTTAAATTATCGTCTTTAAATTAAAAAGGAGGAGGTTAGAAGGGATCCTTATATGAACAATATTTTTTGGAGAGGAGAAACATACATGTGGTACCAATAATGGCTCTTCAAGATTTCTAGAACTTGGTGATGTGCTAGGACAAGTATCATGGCTCTGTGCACTTCCATTCAGTTTATGAAGTGGACCACCTAGTACAGGATCGCTCTCGCTACCATTAGATGACTTCACACTCTGCATGCATGTGACATTTGAAGATCTTAGGTACTTAATGTTGGAAATCAGTATAGAAGATAAAATGAACTGACTACAGACAAATACCTGGAAGATTTTACCAAGTGTTTTCAGCCCCTTAGCCCGAACGTGAAGCTCTTCTTTCTTGATGATGTTGTCTTGAAGAACCTAAAATAAGCCATTAATAGATTACCACCAAATAGTTTGTACCTATTATCTAAATCAAAGTGATTCAACACCCATTAATATCTATGGACAGGCAAAACAACCATCTGGCAAACACGGGAAAGAGTAGCCTCAATATCAGCGACATTAAGCTTCCACAAGGAATCAATCATCAACTTCTTGTGTGATTGCATGTACTCTTCAAGCTCTTCCTCGGTGTAGTTTCCCTCTGCACTGAGCTGCTTCTTCATATCCTCTTGTAGCTGGATCAGTGCAATGGCACCTAGATCCGCCAGCAAAGAAAAACAAACAAGTCAATAAATAAATCAAATGTTTTTCTCAATGAAACTTTTGTGAAACAAATGTTTGTGCTGATTTTTAGACCTTTACTAGATATGCAATGCACCTGGGTGAAAAATATGAACCAACATTTAGTATTGCCATGGAATGAATCTCCATTACACAAACAGGGTGGATAAGAGACAGTGACAAATTTATCTTAACGATATATACATGAAGCGATGTCTTAACTGAATATATCATCTCCTATACAACCAATGGAAGTTAGAGGGTATGACTGTGGTCTCTTAGCATTGAATGCATTTCAAATTAAAGGAAAAAGAAATTCCATTAATAGCTTGTCACCCTTTTTGCAAGGGGTCTATCAGGAAAAAAAATGCCCACATATAATGTACACCATGACACATAAATAAGAAGCTTATTTATATGTTTGGCATGCTGAGCAAATATAATTTCAGTAACTATAAGCCAATTCTGAATACAGATCCAAATAGCCAATAGTGCATTGTGAAGTCCAAAAGATTAATCACATAGACATGATCATTGGCCAGCAAAGCCAATGGTGACTACTAACCTGTTGCAGCAGTTACTTGGGATTTAATAAAGTGGCCCTTGTTTCTAAACCATTCAGCAACAAATGGCACACCCAAGTATATTGCTTTTTTTCCAAGCTCTTTCGCTGCCTGTCTTGCATATATATAGCCAATTGTATTCAACATATCAACACCATATGCTGCAGAAAACACGGCATATTAGTTAAAAGTCTGATTATTTTCAATCATAATCTCTCTCTCTCTCTCTATATATATATATAGGAAAGACTATAGCATAGTAAAAGGCATATCTATTATAAAATAAAGAGTATGAACGGGGAGGATACTATCCTGATACTAAATTAACAGTTATTCAAGAATCTATTCACCACTACTGCTGACTTATACAGTTATACATTGCCTTTGTTCATGTTCCTGCTGGCTTCCAAAAGTAGGTTTCCTTGTGTTCATGGATGATGATTGAAGTGTCCAACTTAAAAAAAAAAAAAAAAGTACAACTATTGAATACTAAATATACCTGCGTTTGAGAGCCTAGTTACTTCAGCTTCAGCATGATTTATAAACTCCTCCTTGTTCCTTGCGTATTGGTTTAGTCGATCTTTCAATATCTGTGCAAGCTTTTCTTCTCTCTCCTTCTGAACAACCTGCGGTAAACAAGTTCAAAAAGTGCATTGACATACATGAAGATTTTTTGGGAGAGAGTTGTAGTAAACATAAAATAATTCAAGCAAAATAACTGAATCCATCTCTATTTTCAGGTTTACATACAAGGAACAGAATATAGTAATGTTGCAAGCTTTTTCAATACTCACCGATCTCTAATTAAAAGCAGAACCCAATTTTAGGGTCAAGCCATTTTTTTTAAGGACTAGCAGATTAATCAACTTGAATTTTCCAAGAAAATCAAACACCCTGGATACATCGTCCTTTGTTCAGATATTATTCATGGCTATATATCCATAAGCAATCTCTATCCTAAACCATTTGACAAAGGGTGTGTTTTGACTAATTTAACTTGGGCACCTATGAAAGTTGCAGCAGATATCAAATTCATTTTCTAGACAATGAAATATATTTTTAATAGAAATCTCAAACAAGAAGTACTTAAATTGATCATTTTCAACCAGATTCAAGTTACTTAAATATAAAATAATATTTGGACTCCCTGAACACCAACCAAATAACTGGATTTATATTCCTGGAACTGCATTCCATTTCCAATTTCAAAATGAACCAGAAATAGCTTCATTTCTGACAGTAAATACACAAGAAAAGTTAGCCAAATTTATTTTATTGCTCTTTCTTTGGTCACCATCAAAATTCTAAAATTACTTCTATAATACCTAGGTAACTAGCAAAAAATCATGATTATATTAGTCAATAAATCACATATAAAACAAGAAAAGTAAGTTATCCAAAAACTTCAATTTATCTTTCATAAATAATGGAAAGTGATGAAAATTTACCCTCATTTTCTCTTGCAATTTTTTGGTATCAAACTGTTCACCCTCTGTAAAAATGTCTAATGAAGCCATTGATGCCATGGCAAGCTGTCCTATGTAGTCCTCAAAAAGCTCACTACCAAAAAGCATTGCAAAAATCGCTGCAGGATCGATAATTGCTTCTCTGAAAGTAAAAGATAACATGTCAATAGGTGATTTAGGTGTACAGACACATGGTGAAAGCAAACCAAGAAAATTATTGAGATTTACATGCATAGGATGCTACTAGCAATGACGCAGGGTGGGTTCACAATTCCTATCCCCATGCTGTTAGGAAATCAAGGCAGTACTAGGCTGGGGAGGGAATCTCCTTCTAAAAGTATATTATACTTTTATGATTTTGCAAATTCTCAAATCATTATATATATATATATATATATATAGAGAGAGAGAGAGAGAGTGAGAGAGAGAGAGAGAGAGGTGTGTGGTGAGATATCATAATTCAACCCTGCTCTTAATTCCTACAAAACCTGTTGGGCTGAGTGAGATTCACATCCCCACCAAATGCATGACATATATCAACCTTAAATAGGCCTATTTATAGATTAAGAATAAGAAACTAACGTTGAGATTCCAGATTTTCCATAAGCATCATATGCTTGCCGTTGGGCAGGATCACTCAATACTTGATATGCCTCTCCCAGCACCTGAATCCAAATGAATAAAACTTCGATAAGAAAATACTAATTTTCTAACAGGCCATTTCCTCCACTGATCCATAACATCAGTCCCCTAGTGGTTTGGTCCAACCAAGCAAATAAATAACAGAAATAACATTAAAAAAAACATAGTAGTTATCTTGTTTGTCCTTCATTAGTTTCCAAGTGGCCAAAGAAACTGATGGCAGTTTCTCATACCGATCAGCAATGTTTGATTAATCAATTGTCATGGTCACTAGATGTTTTTTTTTTTCCCGCAATATTTTATTTCATTTCTTTAATGGCGATGCACATTTTACTGGTTAACTGTTTTTCAAAAAAAAAAAACGACATATTTTGCAAATGAACTGCTGAGTATAGTTGCTATTATGATTTTTTAACTATTACTGACAAAATGTAGTCAGAGAACCCAAAACATCCCAGTCAAAACTTCAACTGCACTGGTGCTATTGAAGGAGGAGAAGAAGAAAGACAAATAAATGTAAGCAGTGATGAAGTGCAAAGTTAAAAGAACCTATCTACTCAAGTGAGATCTTCACGAAGCAAAGAAAATTTATCTTCTCCATTGCCAAATTTTCACACAAGTTCAAAACGCAAAATCTTGCCTGAAAATTTTGTGCAGCAAGAGGATCGTTAGGATTTTTATCTGGGTGAACCTGCCGTGCCTGCAAGCCAAAACAAGAGGGGAAAAAAAAGAATTAATAAGGAAATCGCAACCTCAGCAACAAATGACGTTTGTAGAAGAAAGCGAAATGAGACTTCTAATTGAATACAAAGCGAAAATAGCAAAGCAGAAAGAACAAAATAAGGTTTCACTTCAGTAGTTTTGGCTAATAAGAATGCGTTATCAGTACGCAAGAAAAACCAGCAGATCCGATCAACGCTATGAGATCTCCATAGCATGTAATTAAGAAAGGTAAAGTTGAGACGCCATCACGAAAGCTGAATTCGCTAAAATAGCACAGTAAAAATTAAGAAAAAAAATAAAAGGAAAATTGAGATGGCATAGAAACATCCACCTTGATGTAATAAGCCTTCTTAATCTCGGCTTCGGTGGCGGTGGGGCTGACCCCAAGCACGTCGTAATAATCCGTCTCCTTTACCATTTTTGAACCGAATGATCGAGACTTCCCTCGTATAAAAGGCACTTGTTTAGGTAACTGTAATGAAATCCCCACCGATAATCTCACTAGATTGATGGATTAATCGATGAATGTGCAACGAAGGATATGTATATAAATATAACTATGAATGTAAGATTAAGGAGAAAAACAAAAGGGGGAAAGAAGGGGAAGAACTGGAAAGAGAGAAGGAAAAGAAGATAACAGATAGGCAGATTCTTCCTTTTCGATCGCTGTTAAGAAACAAGGAGATGCGCAGGACGATGGCGATGTGTAGCTATACCCAATTCCCGCAGACCTCTTTTCATTTTTCTCATTTTTTGGCGTTGACTACAAACTGCCGCGTTGTACCATTTTATTTATCGCGTACCGTATATCAGATGCCTCTTTGATCCTTTTCGTAATTTTTTTCCGACCCAAATACCTATTACTCCTTTTCTGTCAGGGCTGAAAATCCGTTCCGTCTATCGTTTTATAAATATATTAAAATAATTAAAATTATCGTACGAATATATTATACACATTATTAATATAATAAATTTAAATATTAAAATATTTATGAGATTATTACTACTAATTTACATATTTTTATTCATATATACAAATATAATTAATTCTAAATTTAGTCATATATAAATTTATATAATTAAAAATATTAATTATTATATATTTTATATATTTTTAAATATATCTAATTCCCACACTCCAAAATATGACCTACAGTGAGATGACGCGTGGTATGAAGAAAGACTTGGTCAACTTTTCTCTAAGATCCATTCGGTGGATGCCCTCCACTGCACATTATACCTCATCATACTGTTAATTTGTCATAACTATAAATGAAAGTGCCCTTAGTTGCTACATACCATACAAGGATTGGAAAGTTCTCTTAAGGGAAAGAAACACTTATATGGGAAGTTTGCCAACAAGGTCGAGTATAATGAAGATACTTTTTCAAGTCTAGTTTGAGTTCAACTTCAACTTAATTTTTCTCTCTACCTAATTATTTATTTAGTTAAAAGTGAGATACAATCAGTTTGTAATTAGTTTGTTAGTGCTGATGCCATCATCAACTTAGCTTACCATTACTCTCTTTTCAATCAATTAATGGGAAGTATTGCTCAATTCAAAAAAAAAAAAAAAAGTTCCCGCATAAACTATAAAAGCGATTTTCCCGTTTTGCAAGCTTGATTTGAGCATAAAGCAAACAAGATTGAGCATATAACCATCCGGGCGGAGCCATTTTTCCATGATTTCTTTCTTACTAATATATGAAAGTCGTTTCGGTGTTTTAATATCTCTCCATTGCTTTCTCTTCTTTTATATATCCTTCCCTTGAAAACAAATAACGCACAAATGAGATCCTTTGAATCTGTTTAAACAAATAAAAAAAATTAAAAAAAAAAGATGAATCAAATTTATAAATTGTTTTTTTGAGTCTATTGATAAAAAAAATTTAAAATTTATTAATTATTTTAATCTAATTTATATTCTCATAAATATTAGTATAATTAATTATCTTACAAAATTTATAATCAATTTGATGAGTTATATTAAAATATACATACTAAATTTATATTATTTGAATAAATAAAAATTATGATTGATAACAAAAAAAATTGATTTTTCTTTTGTAAAAAATATTTATTTAATTTTGAAAATTAATTCAAATATTTTTGAAAAAAATAATAAATATTTTATATAAAATAGAATTATAACACACAATAAAATAAATAAATAAATATTTTTCATTAAATATACTTTCGGTCAGAAATCAAATCTTATTTATTGGCAACGGGCCGGAAAAGGGGAATGGCTATTTCCATTCCTAGGGCAATGGATTCCTAATATCAAGATGTTTTTTTACCATCCATACACCGAATTAAAAATCACTATTTTCCATTCCGATGGCTCCGAATATTTTTATCAAACAACACATCTCTTAGTCCAATTTTATTTCATCATTAAATTGTTAAGAAAGAGTATATATATAACCAACATAAGTGAAATAAAATTTATCAATATATTATTTGCATTTCACCCCCATTAAAATTAATAATATTTTTAATGGACATAATAATAGAAACATATTACATATATTTCCTTCCAAATATACACTCGAAAATGATTTTTTAATGTTTTTTTCCTCTAAAAAAATAGTCTCACATTGAAATTTGATAGTTGTACTATTAGAAAATTCAGTTTGAAAACTCTTTAAATACTTTTAATATACAACTTTTCTAATTAGTGGAAAATATTTGTCTTAAAATTTTTTGCAGTCTGAATTTCACTTTTAGAAACAAATCATAGTATCTTTGCATTAATATCCTAATATACATCTTTTATCATATGTGTTTTTTTTTTAATAATTGCACATTTTGATTCTAAACTATTTGCATAGAATAATTTGAAAATCAAATAAATAATACAAATTCTAACATATAATACTTGGTTTTAAAATCTTCAAAATTTGATATACATGATTATAGCATTTGAGCCAACAAATGTCTCTGCTGTCTGGATCCGGTTGCACATAAGTTTTGCTCATCCAAAGATGACTTGCCATGCTTATGTTGTGGGATGTGTCACCTCCAAGCAGTTTGTAAGATTTATGTGTCATGCTTCCTGGACTTCTTATCTTTTCCTATAGGACTTTTGAAATCTAGCCCAAAGCTAATAAGGTTACCAGAGGGTAGTGACAGTCTTTGGGAAGGAAATTCCTGAAGATATCCCGGCAGAAACATTTGGTGAAGCTATTTGTAAAAGAGCTGGAATACAATAGCTTCGGCTTCAACCCCCTGTGGCAACCAATTCCATAACAATTATAATAATAGTCTTAGTGTCTCCATAAATTACTGATGTGAGTAGGCTGATGAGTTTGCTTTGTGGAACAAGACCTACCTGCATGTAGAAGAAAGAGGAAATCATCTCATCGTTGGAAGTGTGTAAAAAAGGCTTTGAAGGAAGATGGAAGATATGTAGCTATAACTATGAGCACAGAGAGAAGGGGGAAGATGGCACCGACAAGTTGTTGGGCCATAGAAGTCCCAATAAGGTTAACTGATCCAATACGTGTTATGCTTCTTTCAAGGATCCTTCAGCCTTGGTAACAATTAATCTCAGAGCCTCTTCTTCAATTCTAATGCCTTCCTCTATTATAATTCTTGATAACTTTAATGGTCTTGGAAAGCACAATTTTTGTGATGCAGATTCTGGTATCATGTTTCCATGAGCAGCAATCAACACAAATACCAAACTAGCAATATATGTATTTTCGATTATACCTAAAGTTCATCCCATGCTTGTGCAGTGAGTGTATTACTGTAGCAAGAAAATTTTGGAGGGAAAAATTGATTCAATTTACTATTAGTAAAAGCCAGTAGCTCAAGCTACTTATATACAACTCAATGACATTAACTGACTCCTAAAAATAAAGAAGATAAGTTATTCACTACATTGACAAACAGAATAATTAATCTAAACTCAGAAATCACTACTAAAGGAGATGATTCCTTGTATGATGAGCTTTATAGATCTTGCCTGCATTCGAACTATTGTTGAGATGGTTCAAGTCAGCTTCATGCTTTGTGGTGACTTTGTGCTTTGAGCTATAACTTATTCTCTGTTTCTGTGACATAGAAAACAATGCATCAATGAACATGTTATTTGCTGCCTGCATGCTAACTAATTAAGTCATGAGATTTGTTACCCTTCTCAAGCTAGTAGTGAACAAATTGTGAACACTTGGCTTGCTGAGAAATTAAGAGAAAGCAGGATATGGATGAGTTTTAGTGAAAAAATAAGTCAACTGATCTTTAGAGAAAACAAGAAGCAAATGTAAAGAACCAACTTTGATATTCTCACGAACAAAGTGGCAATCCAAGTCAATATATTTGGTTCCCTCATGGAAAACCTAATTATGAGCTATATGCATCGCTAATTGATTGTCACAGAACATAATAGTTGGTTTGGAGTGGGAAACATGAAGATCCTTGAACAGATACAATAGCCATTGAAGTTCATAAGTTGTATTGGTCATAACTCTATATTCTGACTCAGTAGAAGACTTAGATATGGTTGTTTGTTTCTTAGATTTCCATGAGATTAATGAAGAACCTAAAAAAAGCACAGTAGCCTGTGACATACCTTCTTGTAAATAGGTAAATGGCCCAATCTGAATCAGAAAATGCTCTTAACTCCAAAGGTCCTGTAAAGGGAAAGAAGAGACCTTGTCCTATTGAACCATTTAAATATCGAAGGATTTTGTGAAGATTAAGTGCTCCTCTGTGGGCTTATCCAAAAATTGACTGAAGTATTGAACTGGAAAAGCCAAGTCAGGTTTGATTTGGTAAGATACAACAATTTTCCCACTAATTTTCGATAAGAAGTTATATTAGTCAAAAAAGATAAAGAGTCAAACAATATTGTGTCTGTTACAAACAATAGGAGTTTTGACTAATTTACAACCAAGATACCCAAAATCTTCAAGAAGTTCAAGTGTGTACTTCCCCTGACAAATGTTGATTCTAGTTTTGTTTCTAGTGACCCTGAGAGTGGTTGGCTTCATTAGCACAATTTTCTAAGGAGATCCAACGATTGCCTTATTTTTTTTTTTTAATTATACTCTACTAATTTTTTACCACTGCCAAGCAACACTCCAGCCGCGACATTGGGAACAATGGGTGTTGATTTTGTCAACTGTTGGGACTTTTAGGGTGTCTCTGCTTGTAGATGTTGCAAGTGAAGGCTGCATATAACTAAAATGACATCCGTAACTTGGAGGCTTTTCCAGTGCTGCAACTTCTGATATGACATGTGTTAACTCAGAAGATTGGTAGAAATGGTCTGTAGATGAAGGGCAATCCTAGCAAGGATCGTCTAAGTAAGCTGCCATGAAACTAAAAGACATCTGCCTGTTCTTTTTTGCACCCTTTCGTGTTTCGTCTATGTTCTCTATTAATATGGCACTTTCTGCTCGATGAGCAGTTATATATTGTTGCGGAATAGAGAAGGAGAGAGCTTTGCAGCTTCAGCGGCCATTAGAACCACAAGAAGCTGACAACGTATAAAAGAAACAAATCTCAGTTTGAGATGTCTATAAAGTAAATAACCGACCATATATATGAGGAATTAAGTACGTATATGTTTGGAAGGAACAAGCTGAGACTTGTTTTTCCTCGACATTATTATTAATATTTCTGTTGTTATTTCCTCCGAGTTTGGCAAGCATGAGCATTTTTGGCCGGTCATCTTCTTTATTTATAGAGTTGTTATCTCGTGTCTGACTTAGGGATGAAAATCGGTTCCGCCCCCATTCCCACCCGAAAATATATTTATATATTATTTATATATATAATAATTATTTATATTTTAATATAATTAATATTTTTTAAAAATAATAAAATAAAAATATAATATTTATTTAAAATAAAAAAAATATTTTTTTATTTGAAAAATTATATAATAAAATAATTAATTAAAATAAAAAATATTATTTTTAATATTAAAATAAAATAAAAAATATTAATAAAAATGGGAGAACAAAAAGGATTCGAGAATCTCTATTTTTAAGTGGTGTGAAGATAAGAATTCAAAAATTTTACGGAACAAAATCAACAAATAGAACATAATTTTGAGATCAAAGAAAAAAATAAAAAATTCCGTCATTCCTAGTTTGAGTTGCATTTTTCCTTCACCATTAGCTATGATAATTTATGATAAGCAAGTAAATATCTCAACGTACATTGTCACCTGCCAATATAATGCACATATATTAAGGATTGTTCACACTTGGGGGCAATCTCCCAATTGTTTTCATTAGCCGTGGCTCGTGTATTACTGTCAATTGCAATTGAGAAGGACAGTCAAATTATGTACGGTTTTGCTCCATTTGAACTTCAAGTATGACATCAAACAAGCATTATCTCTAGTTTTTTTAGTACCAAAGCAACATTTTACCTCATACACACCATTTTCTCAAAAAGATATCAAGTGTTAAAAATTGTGGACTGACCAAAAAAAAATGTTGACTTTCTTCGTTAGCTTCCCAAACCCCTTTCCAGTCTAAAGTTTTCTTTTAGGCAAAAAATAAAAAATAAAAAATAAAAGCATTTGGTCTTGTATTTTGTGATTTTTTTTTTGGTCACGAAGCTTTTATTTTAGGCATTCAGCCAGTCAACTTTTATTTTTATTTTCTTATCCACATATATTTCCTATTTTATGTCTTCAAAGTTTAAACTTAAAAGTATCCTAATGAATTCATATAATATAATAAATTAGATGTGAATCTTTTTGTTTTGTTACTTTTAGGAGCAAGTGGACTCAAAACACTAACAATAAAACTTGTTTTGCTACATAATTTTCATACTATTATTCCTTATCAAATTCTATTTTATGTTTTATGATTATAACTTAGTCTTTTTTTAATTAATTTAATTTAAATAGAAATTATATATTAGTGAAACTAAAAATTCGAGATTTGAATACATAAAGAGTAATTTTGGGAATCAAATTAAGCAAAATTATAAAATGCAGGGACCAAGACATAAGAACACATAAATATACTTATTTGCTTTATGTAAGTTTCAAATTAATTAGTCAGTATTGATTGCTAGATGAAAGTTGAGATGATAAATGGTTTTGTTTTTGCATTAGTAGGACAATTGATAAATTTTATAGAATTCCTGTAATTCATTTGGGAAAATTCTTTTGAAATTTGATATAAAAATTAACATTTTTTCCCTTCCATTTCCGTTTTTAAAAAATAAAAGGAAATGTGTCTTAGGACTAGAAAGTAGAAACAGAAGATTTTGACCCAAGAAAGGATTAGAAACAGAATTTAATAATCCACGCCAAATGACACATCTCTTTTAAGTTTTAAATATAGCAATAGCACAATGTACTTGCTCTATATTGTTATTATTATTATTATCAACAGTAAATAAAATGGGTGTTAGGATGATTTAACAGCAGTTTTAAATTATAGAATAAAACTGCTGAAGTAATAAAAATCTCGTCTTTTTCAATATTTTTTTTTAAAAGAAAGCTATATTCTAATAATTTTATGAAGGAAGTATTTTTTTTTCAAAAAATAAAACATCATCTTGTTTTTACATTAGTGGATTTTTGATGTTTTCATATCTCTAAAAAGTTTTCTTTTTTTTTTAAAGGTGCGACCTCGCGTAACGTTTGAGAAACAGTAATAATTCCCATTTGGGTTAAAATTTGTGATTTTATTATAAATTAGTACCAAATATTTTAATTATTACAAATTGATATTAAAAATTTTGAAAAATATTGTAATATGATAAAAAAAGTGGCTGATGGAAAAGATATTTACTATCTCATATTAATACTGAAAATTAGATTTGAATATTATATTATAATATTTTTGAAAGAATTTATATTAATCTCCAACAATTAGAATGTTTGATGTGAGAAATTTTGATGCGATGCTATTAACGAGCAGTAAAAGAGAAGTCTTATGTAATAATGAGTAATTTTTATTAAACGCATTCTAACTATGATTTATAACAATTTAAGATTTTAAATTTTATTTATAATGTTAAATTTATTTTAAATTGATTTTATAACATAAAATTCTATTTGTCTAAATTTGTCAACGCCGTTCTGTAGAATTTCCACCTCAACAAAAAAATAATAAAAAATAAATTTGGTGAAATTTTTTTTTAAATAAATGACATAAATTTTTAAAATAAAAATACAATAATACCCTCCAAATACAATTACAGATTTCTCTGATTTTTGAAAATATTAAATCTGATTTCACGCTTTATTGAATTTTCCCACATTTTATTTTTCTCGGCAACCAAACAATATAAATTAAATTTTTTATTTTTTTGAATTTTTGCACTTGACGAGTTAGTATTAATAGTTGAAAAGTCGGATCTAGAAGTTTTAAGAACTTGCTTCAATCGTAAATTTCCAGTGGAGCATTACCCAGACATGCATCTCTACTCGGTCTTTCCTCAGCCGCTATCACCCTTCATCTCCTCCTCTTTCTCCTCCTTTCACGTAACAGTCGCATCTCGCTTGGCCCGATCCTAGCCATCTATAGCCTCGTGGTTGCTCTAGTCCCAGCCTCCCACTAGGCATAAGGCCCACCGGCCGCAAAGAGGGAGGGTGTGTGCGAGTGAGGGAGGTAAAAAATAAAAAAAATATATTGTAGAAAGCTATCCTTTCCTCTGGTGGTGCTCGTCTTGCAATTTCTTCCAGTTGTCGAGCTCGTTGTCACAGCCAATGTTGCCTCAAGCAAATTGACATAAATTTTTTAATGATTATATTGGTTTTTTATGGCCTGAAATTTTTGTAAAGTTTTTCTTGACAAAAAAATCTCCTTCACAATCCCAACCAAACATATTTTTGCATTTTTCAATCACCTGCGATATGAAAGCTTTCCATTATAAATTTTTCTAGTTTTCAAAACCGAACTAATGTTGCGGTGGATTTGGGACAAATGCAGGAGCTTTGGCATTAAGTTTACTAAATGACACATTCTTGGAATGCAATGGATCTGAAGAAGTCGAAGTTTGAGATTGATCTAGGTTTTCATATCCAGATTCAACATCTTCGTGTTCTTGTGCCATTCCAATATAATTTAAATATCCGAGCTTAAAATATTTGATTTTAGGGATATAATGTTTTCTGCAACTTCCTTTTTATTCTTTTTTAGTAAGTCGTTAGATTTTATTAGAATAGAATTGGATTTGTTAAAACTTTATTGAATTTATTAGAATTTTATTTTATTTTTTAAAATTTTAAATTATTATTATTTTATTTCAAAGTCATTATTTAAAAAAATTATTGAGATAGAAAATGCATGTCAACATTCCGTTAGTTGTAGTAATGGAGATTTGAGGGAGGAAATTTTATATTATAAAATCAGTTTAAATAATATTTAATGTTATAAATAAAATTTAAATATCAGTAAAATTGATATACTGTTATTTAAAATTACATTTATTGACTATTGAATTTCTGTAAACTGAAGAGAGAGACCGTTGAAAACAGGGAAAAAAAGAAAGAGACAAACATAAAAATGAAAAAGAAAAGAGCAGCTCAATTCGGTTGGGTTGAATTCTTCTTCATCTCTATTTGTTTTGCATTTATAACCAACTTCTCCTCCACACCTCTCCTCTACTTCTCACGTCTCACCTACTCTCTATCCCTCTCAACATTTATCAGATTCACCCCGGACAAAATATCTCACTAAATAATACCCAATTCTTACATCATCTTATTTCTTTCTTTGCTGCTCCAGACCAAAGACAATGCCGCTTCCCTTCACCATAATCTCCCTTGCTTGTATATTTTCTTGATTTTTCTTTCATTTTCTTCCTCAAATTACCCCAAAGATTTCTGGGTTGTACTTATACAACTATGGGGAACCGTTTTATTTGCATGACCAAGAAGGATGCCAGAGAGAATCAGGGATCCAGAAGCAAGAGATTGGGTAGGTCTCAGAGAAAATTGTTGGTAGAGGACGAGTTCTTGCACAAGCAAGCTCTCTCCATGGCACTTCATCAGCACCAATTGTCTCAGAGTCAGAGGTTTGATGGATCCATGTCCAGGAGGATTGGCTCCACCAGCTCACGAAGACAAAATCTCTCTGATCCTCTCCCTAGTGGCAAACAGGTCGCTGCTTGGTCTTGATTTATTAGATTCCTATTTTACACTTTAACTTTTCCCAGTATTTTTTTAACTTCATCTTCTTTTCGTATCAAATTATTATTTTTATATGAAATTAGTGGGTTCGTTGTAGTTCCTTCACAACAATGATTGGATCTGTGACAGAAAGTGATGATTATTTATAAAAAGTGATATTTAAAAAGTGAAAAAAGTTGCAATTAGCTTTACAGTCAATGGTCAAAGTTTTAAAGAGATATTCAATGCAAGTGTGTTCTAAAAGATGAAGGGAAATAAAGCCTTTATTTAGTACTTCTCAAGGAAAACTATGGAAAGGCTATTCTTTATGGTTTTAAAGATGAGAAAATAGATGCACTTGGTTGTAAAGTTTCCTGATTGAAAAGAAAGACAACTTAGTTCTCATGTTTCTAAAAGGTGTATATCTATATATATATATAAATTGTTTTTTGATTGAACACTTGATGCTTCACAGGTGCCAGATTTTGTGGAGAACATCAAGGTAAAAAAGTTTATTCTGATACATGGAGAAGGGTTTGGAGCTTGGTGTTGGTATAAAACAGTTGCTCTGTTGGAAGAAGTAGGACTACTTCCCACTGCCATAGATCTAATAGGATCTGGTATTAATCTGACAGATACAAACAGTGTTGCAACACTGGCAGACTACTCAAAACCTTTGATTGATTATTTGGAAAATGTTCCCGATGATGAAAAGGTTGGGGTTTGTAATGTATCATTATCACTGAATCTACAATTACTCTGGCCTTTGTTCTTCTTGCAAAATTTCTTGATAGGTTCTTTTGTAGGTTATTTTGGTTGGCCATAGCAGTGGAGGTGCTTGCATCTCTTATGCACTGGAGCATTTTCCACAGAAGATCTCAAAAGCTATTTTTCTCTGTGCTACAATGGTGTCTAATGGCCAGAGACCTTTTGATGTGTTTGCTGAAGAGGTACGTTACTAATGCTTTCGCGTTCTGTCTACATAGAAATCTTTCAGGAATTCTGCTTATTAAAATTATGGTGGTTCCACTACTTACTCCAGTTTAATTACTTCGTTTTGTTCCATCTGAATTTACTTGATTGCTCCCAAATATTTTGATAAATCTATATTGAGTATCTACCATGTATTCCAATGTGTGATCCTTTCATTTTTTTTGGTTTTTATTTCTTGACTCGAGTTACATATAATGCAATTTTCTGCTGTAATCTAACATAGATGCTTCCAATAAGTCAGCTTAAACTTCTTTTTACCAAAAAAGAAACTAAAAGGAAGTTTCTTTCATGTTGATGAAATTGTCATTCGTCAAACACTAGAGTGGTGATAGTGTGACAGTTTATAGTGATGGGTGGACTATGGGTTCAGCCCTTGTGTAGACCTATTTTCATAATTAAAAGGAAGAAATGCCTTAGTAATTTTAGAAATCGTTATTTAGAAATTAACAGAAGGAGGTAGTGTGTGTGCTTCTTTTTATACAGAATAATTGTAAAATCCATCGAAATTTGTTTTATTTTTTATTCTGGGTCCATATATAACTACTTTGACATCAATACATCATTGAGTCTAGCACATTTGAAATTTCGGGTGCAAAGGGGTTATAATATACTTTTCAGTTTCTTTTTTCAGATACTATTGGTCTACTGCTGCTTCTTTACTCTTAAGCAGAGTGACTTCACTCTTTGGAAAGCAGCTGCTTAGCCTACTACTTGGAGGCACCTTCTGAAATTCATATAGAAAACTTCTAACCTTCCACTATGGAACGTGCACTTGAACATTCCTAGGCATTATGAACCAAATCATATATGATGTTAGGTTTCCTAGCTACTTTTCCACCCTCTTTCTAATTTAGTTATTCTATGTCAAGATGCATTTTAATTAGTCCATACCTTTCTAATGAGTTTCCTAATGCTATCCTTGGAACTTCAGAAGTTCTTGCTAATTAGTGGTTGGAATTGCATATACTCTCATTAGAATGTCTGCATTATCATAGCTTCTGTTGCAAGGTTTTCTTATAAATGAAATTTTCTGGGTGATTCAATTCTATCAATCAAAGAGTTTTGTTTTTCGTATCTCCAAGTTGATGTTCTTTCTGAGGATGTTTTGCAGCTTGGATCTGGTGAACGCTTTATGCAAGAATCAGAGTTTTTGATATATGGGAATGGAAAAGACAAGACTCCTACAGGATTTATGTTTGAGAAACAGCAAATGAAAGGTTTATATTTCAATCAATCATCCACAAAGGTATGTTATTTTTGAAACTGATAAAATTATCCAAAATTCATTGTTTTATATAATCCTTTTTTATTTTTTGTAAATCCGGTAAATATGCATCAGAGTGAAACATATTAATATGAAAAGTTCGAACCTCAGGTTTCTCTACTCCTTATATCTTAAAGCAATTTGATAACTCCTGGCTTTGTCCTTAACCTTAACTTTTGGGAGTAAAAGGTGACGTGTAGGCCTATGAGGCTGGATAGAATGGAAGCTTTACTAATATAGCTTTACTGCTAGGCTATATGCAATGAACGATGCTTGGTGCATGTTAGTTCAATTTTTCTCATATACGTTTCTTGGTGCTTCTTTGGATCCCTCCACTAAAAATAGTTTAATTTTTGTGTGACTTCCCTGTGGCCACCTGGTTTGGTCCATGGCTCTCACTGATTTAAATGCTGTCATTTATGTTATGCTTGCATTGTAAAAAATGGATTTTTTTCTTTTTTAAAATTAAATTAAAGAATAGTTGGGACTGATGCATTCCATCTGAGTGGTAACTCATTCAGTCTAATTAGCTTTAATAATTCTAAAGTCAGAAGTCGGCTATATGCTATCAGTTCATTATGTTCCATTATAATCTCTAGAAAAATTCAAAGTAGAATGGCACTCGCAGGATGTTGCTTTGGCCATGGTTTGTATGAGACCCATCCCACTGGGTCCTATCATGGAGAAGCTTTCATTGTCCCCTGAAAAATATGGAACTGGTAGGCGGTTCTTCATTCAAACTTTGGATGATCATGCTCTTTCGCCAGATGTCCAAGAAAAGCTAGTGAGGGAAAATCCTCCAGAAGGAGTCTTCAAGATTAAAGGAAGTGATCACTGCCCCTTTTTCTCAAAACCACAATCACTGCATAAAATATTGCTGGAAATTGCTCAAATTCCTTAGGTTATATTTGGAGAAATTGAGAACAGCTCTGTATTTGTCTTTTTTGAGAAGGCAACATGTCTGATATACATAGCTTTTACAATGTGATAAGCGATTTTTTCTTTTCTGAGACATGATAAGCGATTGTTAAATTATAGAGCGTCGGTTTAACTTTCTTTTGTTAATGTGATAATTTGGATTTTCTTAGTTAATAATTTAATTTTTTTAAAAAATAAATTATTTTTATGCTAATCTATTGATGTTTTAATATATAATTTTGATTTTGAACTTAGTTATTTTATTTATTAGTTAGATCTGATTGGTAATATTTTTATTAGTAAATATATTAAAAAAAATCGGTAACTACTCCCTATTTCTTAGTGTCCCCATCATAGAGATTTATTCTCTATTATTTTTTTCTATATACCAATTCCGGTGGTTCTACGGTGATTTCATCATTGGCTTTCCCCCCCTCTGCACATGTGTCTACCTTTTTCATATGCTAAAAAAAAAAAAAATTCCTAACTTCCTTTAGTTTTGCTCTAGCGCCACTTTCTCCATTCTCCAACCACCAATGACCCCATCTGTTCCCAGTAACTGATGTTGCAACTCCTAATTCCTAAACCCTTACCCAGCATAAAAAAAATAAAAAACCTAAACAAACCGAAGGATGTCTCTGTGAATCATAACATTAGACAAAAGGTGAGATTTACAAATCTACGATTCAACCGCCATTGCCATCAACGCCAATTCCTTAATTCATTTCTTAAAAAGGTTCAACAACTTCTCAAGCACGTGTTTCTTTCAATGGCAGCAGTAGTGGCAAACTCCCAAGGATCTGCAGGTAGTACTTTTCTGTTGCTAGGTGCTACTGTGTTCTGAATATTATTTTTTATTTTTATTTTTTGTGATGAATACATAAATGATACTAAAGTTTGACACTTTGTTACAAAATTTTACCAAATATTTTAATTATTGTAAATTGATATTAATTTTTTCAAAAATATTGCAAACCTAAATCTAATTTTTAGTACCAATATGATGACATTATAACCGAAAAATACGTCATACGACATATTGATTGTATCTTTTGGTTGTCATTTCGTTTTTTTATTGGAAATTGAACTTTAATATTACATTGTAGCATTTTCAAAATTTTTAATAATTATAAAAAATTCATAAAATTTTAATAAATTATAATTAGAAACAAATTTTTATAAAGCTAACAGTTTACCTTATTGTGTTTTGAAATAATATTTATTTATTTGATACTATATGAATTTCAAATATTATAATGCAATATATCACATGATTTTTCTATATTTAAAATATTTTTGTGTGAGTTTTTTTAGAATTTTATATACAATCTAATAAATTTTTATAAAGATTTAAAATTTTTTCTCATTAACAACGACTATAATTGCATAGCAATCAATATATTCAAGTTACAATTTTCATAATTATTATCTTAAATAACATTTTTATCAAAAAATAATGAGGTAAATTGTTAGTATTTTAAAAAAATATTTCTAATTATAATTTATTAAATCTTACGAGAGTTATCTGTTTTTTCATAAAACTCATTGAATTGAAATAATATATTAATATTTTTTGTACTAAAAACATTTATTGAAGCATTCATCCATATATATATACAGTATAGTGTTGATTATTATATTCTTGTATTTTTCATGAATAATGATAGTCTACTAATAAATTCTACTATCTTATTTTATTTCAAAATTATTAATTTAGTATTTATTAACTCTATAATACGTATGTTACAGTTATTTTTTATTTTTAGAATTGAGGTTGTTAAAGTATTTTCTTTCGTTACTATTTATTAGGAAATTTATATCAATTTTTTATTCACTTTCTATTTGGATTCTAGATGAGTAGTAATTATACTGCACAACCCATTTTCTCTAAAATAATTACTTTTTAATTTTCTTTCATATTGTAAAAATGAATGGTGATTAATAAATTATTATTTTTACTTTTATTTTTACAATTGGATTTTAGTAAAGTGTTTTACACAAATAATTTTTATGTAAAATATATTATTTGATTACATTGATTATTTTGTATTGTTTCTTAATTTAATTATTATTAAAATTCTCTATAGAACTTTAGGTATCTGAAAATTGGTTCTTGATATCTATATTATTGGAATTGTTACTTTTGGAAATTGTACCTAGTTTTGTTATCAATATTGAATTGATTTTGTTGACTGAATTTTTTATATGAATATTATTTTTAAATCGATATATTACTTAGTTATTTGACTCTATTATGAGCAATATATATATATATATATATATATATATATATTGACCCTATCATAAGCAATATATATATATTTTTTGGCTCCATTATGAGCAATATATATGGACTCCCCACAAATAACACATCATTAGGATCACATTCATTATCTTTATTTTATTATGTTATTGCATTTTGTCGAGACCAACAAAATAAATTACTTACTCTTCTAAATATAAAATTGTAGAATCAATGAGCAGTATCAATCTGAAAGAATTGATGAATTTATTTATTTAAAACAAGTAATAAAAAATGAGTGGTTTTAAAGTTGAAATTAAAATACATTTTCAAAAATAAATAAATAGTAGAAAAATAAAATAATATTAAACAATATGAGAAAAACTTTAGTCAAAAGTATAATCAGTCTTGGAGATATTCCGTTGATAACTGATATAAATAAAATCAATTTTATTTCAAATATATTGGTTCTAGTCACTAACATATTCTAATGATTAATCTTTATTCTCTTATTATTAAGCTGTCCTAAATAAACTCTTAGGATTTAACTCAACAATGACATTACAAATTAGGAAAACAACCAATGCGAACTAATAAACACATATGCTTAGTTTTATTTAAATCTGATAGTATATTTTCATAACATAAATCGAAATTTTGTTCACAATTAATTATATTGTTTGTTACTAATATTAGATAAATCAAACAATTACGAATTCAATAATCTAATTAACAAGTAATCATAATAAATCATATCTTCCAGAAGTAACCATAAAATATAAAGTAAAACAAAAATCACCAATTAAGTATATCAAACTTAAGGATCTTATAAAAATAACAAGAATAAAAGTGCAAAATATGTATCTAACACATTTGCATTAGAAGTATGTATATTGTTATTTGTAGTAGAGGATATTTATTAACTGTATTTGTTATTGGTAGTGCGTTTACTAATTATCTGTTAGTTCATGGTATGAGATTTCACCATTGTACCATATTGTATTGTATGTTTAAAATTTGATTTGATTATTCCACAACATATTTTTATATAAATTTTTTTGTTTTGTTTATCAATACATTTTTTATATTAAATTTTTTTATGAAATTTTGACTTTGACAATATTTGAATTATATTAGATATTGTTTGATTATTGAAATCATATTTTGAATATTTGAAAAATTATTTGAGCATTTGTTTGTTTTCAATTGTTGTATGCTATAATTGTCATTCACTGAGCTATTGTATGATCAAACCACATTTTTTCTATTTTTTCAGATATTAGAGATGAATTTATGATCATTGGAATTTAGAGAATGATGGACCACAAAATTTTTTTCTTTTTTTTTTTGGAATTTTATTTAGATTATATCTTAGATTGGTATAAATTAAATTGGTCTTAATCTATGTGTTTATCATGGACAGTTATTGCTTATATCATATTATAATTTGGTTAAAGGATTTTACCTAATCATATTCTTCTACATAGTTAATTTTGGTGATTAAGCGGGTGTTAATTTAATTCATATTTTTCTTCATGGCTAATTTTGGTCATATCCTTTATTTTTCATATCCTATCTTTTTTTTTTGTCTAAAAAAGTAAACAATATTGAAATTTTTAGCTGATACAACTTTTAATAATTTTTTTGTTGCGGTCATTGAATGCTTTGCTGTATGCCTTTTAAGGCACTCACTGTATATATATGTAAAGAATGTAAAAAGAATAAGAAGAGTGAAGTAGCTTTGAAGATTGATATTAGCAAGAAGTACGACAGGGTCCATTGGGGTTTCCTTCAAGCTATATTGTTATAGTTGGGTTCATAAAGGTGGGAGGATTGGATTATGTTGTGTGTGATTACGGTGCAATATTCAGTTCTGGTGAATGGGAAGGAGTTTGGTCCTATTTGTCCAAAGAGGGGGTTGAGACAAGGAGATCCATTATCTCCCTATTTATTCATTCTTTGTGTTGAAGGATTGTCTGCTCTTATTAGAAAAACGGAGGTAAGGGAACATATGCATGGCTGTATTTTCTTCTTTTTTAAGGCTAAGGAGGAGGAGTGTTTAAGGATGAAACAAACTTTGAAAGAGTATGAGGAAGCATATGGTCAAGTTGTAAATTTCCATAAATCTGAGATATTTTACAGCTCAAACGTTCAAATGGTTGAAAGGAAAAAAATCTTAGATTTGTTGCGAGTGTATGCCCCGCTTAATACAGGGCGTTATCTTGGGTTGCCATCACTAATCGGGAAAAAGAAAGAAATATGTATTTAGCTACATTCGTGAACGTATTTGGAAACGCATCCAAGGATGGTCTGCTAAGCTGTTGTCTAGCGCTGGTAGAGAGGTTTTGATGAAAAATGTGGTACAAGCCGCGCCTACATATTGTATGGCTTGCTTCCTATTGCCTTTGTCCTTAGGAGATAAAATTCAAAAAATGTTGAATTATTTTTGGTGGGGATTAAAAGGAAATGGGAGGAAAGTGGTTCATTGGTTTAAATGGGATAAATTGTGTTCAAAAGGAGTTTGGTGGGATGGGTTTCAGGAATTTGCATGCCTTCAATCTTGCTATGCTCGGGAAGCAAGGGTGGAAACTTTTGAGCGAACATAATGCTCTTATTTCTCAGCTTTACAAAGCTAAATATTTCCGTAGAGGAGATTTTATATCAGCAAAACTGGGTTCAAGCCCAAGCTACCTCTCAAGTGCTGTTGGAAAGAGGGTGTAGGTGGAAGGTGGGGGATGGAAGCAATATTACGGTTTAGGGGACTCTTGGTTAAATGATGCAGATAATTTCAGGATCACGACTCCCATTATTCTAGAGGTAGAGTATGCACTTATTAGTGATCTTATGATTCCAGGTTGACAAGAGTGTGAAGTTGAGTTGGTAGATGAAATGTTCAATCCCAGAGATGTGGCAGCAATCACTAGCATTCCTCTTCGAAGGCGAAATGAAGGGAATCAACGAATATGACATTCTTTAAGGATGATTTTTATTTAGTTAAATTTAGATATGGAGTGGTAATGGAAGATTTTGGAAAAACTAACAATCTCACTGTTTCAGGTAACCGGAAAAATTTATAGGGACTTGACATTCCAACTAAAATCCGGAATTTCATTTGGCGAGCTTGTGGAGATTGTTTGCCTACTAGAATTAAGCTGTGGAATCAGGGTATTCAGGTGGAATTGTTTTGTGTTTTATGCAGGTCTGATGTGGAACATGTTTGGCACTCCTTGGTTGAATGTCATTTTGCAAAATAGTGTGAGAATTATCATAATGTGCAGGTTGATTTTTCGAGTTTCAGTTCTTTTGCTGATTGGTTCTTCTCTCAAATTCAGACATAGAATAAAGTTAGTCTGGGGAGAATGTGCGTTTTAACGTGGAACATTTGGCACCAATGTGACTCTCCAGATCAGACGGTTTTTGTGAGTTAGTTGGTACTGTGTGATTAGGTTTCAGCTAGAACGCATAATTCAGTTCCAACTAAATCATCTCAACCTGGCAATAGTTAAGAATCACGTTGGAAGGCTCCAGGCCAAGGGTATCTAAAATGTAACGTGGACGCAACGATTTTCAATGACAGTGGAAATACGAGAGTGGGAATAGTGATCAGAGATGTCAGTGGAGGTCTTGTTGGCTGCTGTTCTAAAGTTTTCGATGGAGTGTTTCAACCTAAGATAGCTGAGGCTTTGGGACCTTGTGAGACAATTCCGTGGTGTATTCAGATGGGTAGAAGGTATGTCATAACTTTCCCATGCTCTATAATATGTGCCTTGAAAGAAAATTTGAGTTTTAATTGGATTATTGATTTTATTTATTTATTTTTCCTGAAATCCATAGTAATCGCCGTTGTGCTTTGAATAAAATTTTCGTTTTCTTCCTTCACTCATCCTTGATGACCATTGCACCAATTCCTTACCAATATTTTATTAATGTTATTTACTTTTGCTGTGTTGTTGTTTACTCCGAGATTGACTTTCAATTTTCTTCCTTCTTTTCTTTTGGTTTGCACTGCAACATAAAATTTTGGATTTTAATTTATTCTATTGAATGATCTATTATTTATTTATTTATTTATTTTGAATTTCATCCTTGGATATATATTTCTTTTCTTTTTCTTTTCCTGCAGAGTGGCTTTAAATTTTTGTTCATTCCTTCTCCCGTCCAATCCAATAATTATTATGGCTCTAATATATTTTTTATATATTTTATTGTTGTCATTTACTTTTTGCTGGGACAAAATTGTTATTCAACTTCCGAATAGAGGTGTTTACGATTAGATTTATAATTTTTTTTATTTAATTGACAGATTTTAATTATTTTTTTTAAAATTTATTTATAAAAAAAATATCTATTCAGTTTTTAAAATTTTAAAAAATTAAAAATAATTTTTTTAAAAAAATATTTTTTCTAAACTCTCTTATCTTTTCTTCACCAATCGTGTGGATCCCAGCGGGTTGAATCATGGAATTCAAATCATTTTTCTTTTGGTTTTCACACTCTTGCAAAATCTGAGTTTAACTCTTTTATTTAATTGACAGATTTTAACTATTTTTTTTAAAATTTATTTATAAAAAAATATCTATTCAGTTTTTAAAATTTTAAAAAATTAAAAATAATTTTTTAAAAAAAATATTTTTTCTAAACTCTCTTATCTTTTCTTCACCAATCGTGTGGATCCCAGCGGGTTGAATCATGGAATTCAAATCATTTTTCTTTTGGTTTTCACACTCTTGCAAAATCTGAGTTTAACTCTTTTATTTAATTGACAGATTTTAACTATTTTTTTAAAATTTATTTATAAAAAAAATATCTATTTTTATTTTTCTTTGAAAGTAGTTTTTAAAATTTAAAAAAAATAAAAATATTTTTTTTTTAAATATTTTTTCTAAACTCTCTTATCTTTTCTTCACCAATCGTGTGGATCCCAGCGGGTTGAATCATGGAATTCAAATCATTTTTCTTTTGGTTTTCACACTCTTGCAAAATCTGGGATTAACTCTTTTTTGTTTCTTTTTCTCTCTCTTCAATGGTGGTTAGCAGAACTCTTACTCTCCTATTAAATTAATTTTAATTTGAATTTCCTTTTATATATACTATTACATTTCTAAAAATATTTATTTCACCATATATATATATATAAATGTTTCGTAGTACTATATATGGACAATAATTTTTTTAATAGCCGATCATTAGATATTCTTAGAATAATTTTTCCTCCCTTTATTATATTAATTAGGTAATTTAGATACTCTTTTGGTGGACTGAGTTGCTGTAGCTTCAATTTTAGATGTAGTTTATATTGAATTTCAGGTGAGTTATAATTATGGTGCACAATCTATTTTTTGTAAAATAATTATCTTTTAATTTTTTATATCATGAAAATGAATGGTAATTATTAAATTATTATTTTTACTTTTATTTTTACAATTGAATTTTAGTAAATTATTTTACACAAATAACTTTTCTATAAAATATGTTATCTCATTACATTGATTATTCTATATTGTTTATTAATTTAATTATTATAAAAACTCTCTATCGAGTTTTAGATATATAAGAACATATTTTTGATATTTATTGATTTAAATATCATTTATATTGATATTTTGAAATTATCTAAACCGATTTATAATTATTTTTGTTCAAAAATAGAACTATTAAAATTATACTTTTGGAAATTTTAACTGTTTTTATTATTTGAGATTTTGATTTTGTTCACTGAATTTTTCGTATGAATATTGTTTTTAAAATGATGCATTACTCAATTTATCTATTATTTGGCTCCATTTTGAGCTATATATATATATATATATATATATATATATATATATATATATATATATATATATATATATATATATATATAACTTTATTGTGAGCAATATATCTATTATCTGAACACTCCACAAATATCACATCATTAGAGTCATATTTATTGTTTTTACATGTTGTGTCATTGCATTTACATTAGAAGCATGCATATTGGTATATGTTGTAAATGATATTTGATATTTATATCTATTACAGGTAGTGCGTTTATAAACTATGTGCCCTTTGATGGTGAGAGGTATTATTATTGTACTGTATTGTGTGTTTTAAAATTTGATTTGATTATACAACTGAAATTAATAATATTTTGTTTATTGATACATATTTTAAGCATTGAATTATTTGTGAGATTTTAAATTTTATAGTTTTTGGAATTCAGTTAGATATTATTTTATTATTGATATAATGCTTTGAATATTTGAAAATATTCAATAAATTAAAGTGTTTGTTTGTTTTCAATCTATTATGTATTATAATTATTATTTACTGAACACATTGTATATTCATACCATATTTTTTTTATTTTTTTCAAATATTGGAAATGAATTTGTAATCATTAGAGTTTAGAAAAATCTACTTTTTCTGTAGAATTGTATGTGTCATATCTGAGACAAATATAGGTGAAATTATTCTCAATCTATGCACCCCTTATGACCAGTTTGAATCGTGACATTTTTCTTCGGTATAACGCCTCATGTCAATGGAGAAGTATTCCCCAAAATTACTCTTAAATGTTAGGCTGATCTACCTCTACTTTCTATTGATATAATTCTCTCTTTTACATGAACAAAAAATTATACCTGAAATGATAAATAAATACGTATTTGTCTACCACATCAATCACTCGTAAAACAAGATAAATAACAATGGAAGAAGTCTGTTTCCCATTTTTCCTTGCAAGCTAAACATATTACATCCAACCTACATAGATAATAAAGCTTTATTCTTCCAAGAAATATTAACGGCATTTTCCTTGATGAGAGGATGCCATGTACATCCTCTCCTCTTTCACTACATTCTAGAGGTATCAATCCAATCCCTTGAATAATCTGAACTCAGTTTTGTAATCAAATTGCGATACCCCTGTTATGGGTAATGACATCCTCAACAGAAGAAGAATCAATTATATGTTATAAGTGCATTGGAGTGCGGCCTTGAACTATAATATATAGTCACCCTACTGTACGTATTCATGAACTGACTGAATCCAATGTTCAAACTTGAGCTTGTAGTTGCAGGCAAGATAATCCTACTATTGCACCTCCCTAACGAAACTCAACCCACATACTGAACTGAATCACAAGTGATTCTCAAAATAAAAATCGTTCTTGAATCTATCTGAATATGCAGAAGCTGATGTCTGCAAGTGCTGTACAGAATCAACATCTGAAATGCCTGAAGATGTATAGCATCAAATGAGTAGGATCATGACACTCTTTAGCGAAGTTGAAATATTACTCGTAACAAAACAAAAAGTAAATATTTTTTCCCATATTTGCTGCAAAAGAAAACAGAAAACAGATATGTTCAAGTGCCAAAGAAGAGCATCTGGCCCTGGTTACTAATCCATATGTCAAGACGATAGAAACTGCTCTCTCCAAGCTAGGAGATGAGAGATCGACAGATAGGCATTTCCATTTCTTCCATAGACACCACGAATGAGTGAAATAGAGGCCCAATGAAGACTTTCATGTCCACAACCTAGAACAAAATAACAGTGACATCAATATGTCCAGAATTATGCACCTGTTGTAGTTTCATTATGTACATTTTGGTCTCCCCTTTTCCCTAATTGTAAATAATTTACTGAAAATATTTCCATTTGCTTTGAAGTTTTTACCTTAATTATTGCAATTCAACAAATGTCTAAACAGCTTAGTCAAGTACCTTAGCTTGATATGGAAGCAGTGGATGAGGGACTCAATATAAATCAGATAGGATTTAGGACTTCAATTAGTAGCCCAGGCATGATGCCTCACAAAATGAAGATCATGTTTACAGTCCACAATGTAAGCTCATTCTTTCTGATTTTCAAAATAGTAGCACTGAATAAATTTCAAAAGTAGAAAATAAAGTTTATTCCCAAAAACTTCGGATTAATCTTCAAATAAATTTTCATTTATTTACAATACAAAATCTTGTATATTTTGCTTCAGTTTTCTCTTCATAATGCCAAAGAGAGATGCAACACATATAGAAATACACAGCAAAAGTAATCATCAGATACTTACCCTAAAGTTTTCAATTACAGAGCTTTTTCCACTTTCCAGATAAATTTCAAATTCTCTAAAATCATATAAAAATATAAAAACAAATTAATATGGTGACATCTATATTCCAACAAATGTGGTATTCTTGTGATTAAGAAAATTCGGTATTCTGTGTTCTTTCCACGAGTATGTGCATTAGTGTGCATAGTAAGTGCAAGTGGGCTGAAGTTTTATTACTTTTTAACTTGTTTAAATGGATCAATTCAAGAGAATCAGAAACATAAAAGAACAGATACATTTAAGGTTTTCTTCTCTCTTTCAAATTGCTAATACATAGCAGGTTATATGAACACCATACCTGTTCTCATATTAAGCCTACTAAAACAAATAGTTCTGTTCAATTAAGGCTCATAATTCCTTTAATTGAATTACTCCATTTTTTTAACATATGCGTAGAGGTATCTTCTTAATGACAGATATTGGCTTACCAATTCAGTTATTCTAAGAACCTGAAGATGATTTCTGAACTCACACTTGTTTCTGCAAACACAATGGCATGCTTTAACTAAATCGGATGAAATCAAACTAAGAGATAAGAGTCAAAGATGCTGAACACAATTTTCAAACCTCGTGCAGCATAACCACTTAAGCCTCTTCTTTTTGAAGATTTCCGCTCAGATGCAATCAGAAAGCCATTATCATTTGTTCTATGGGTTGGCACATGATGACAAAAATGTTTGTGAGATCCTGGATTCATAAAATTCAAATGAAATGATAAGAATCAAATGACCAAAACGTAACTATTGATAATTGTCAATAAACAGTTTTACAAACACTTCTAAAATCTGTCATTTCCCCACAGCCACCCAGAAAAAAACCCAACAGAAGGAAAATAAGGGAAAGGATCAGTAGCATAATGTATATGAACATTTACAAAGGCTTTCTGCTACTAATGGTGTGGCAGTTCATGCTATATGCTAAGGCCACTGTATCCACAAGATAAAATATTGAGCGGGTAAATAACTTTTATGCATAAAATGGAGTGCCACATTACATGGTAGAAAGATTTAGTCGATGTTTTGGGTAAACTCAGCACCGGCCTCAGTATTTTAGCTGAAAACTCAATTGTTTTCTGCAGAAGTACCATTAATTCCTTCCATTTAATTAGCCGGTTGCTTGGTTCCCACATTGCACATCATTTTTCATTTTCCCAATGGATATATGAAAAGTAGTGAATGAAAATTGACATTTTACATATTTCCCCACTCAAGAATTGTTAACTGCTACATGAATATCTATATTTCACGTAGAAGGAAGATCTCGGACAGCAAACAGAAAAACAAACATTACCTTCGACTGAATCAGAAAGCAAACCAGCGTGTTGCAATGTAGTAGAAGACAATTTCACTCCATTATCATGATGAACATTAGAGTGACTAAAACGAGACCGGGCACCATGGTCTGTCCTATCCTTTTTTTTTTGGTACACTTTTCTTGCATTTTACGAGTACAGCCTAAACTATACTTGTTCTTTGTCAAGAAAATTTCATCTGAAGTGCTTTTTACATCATCACCAGAAATAGGTGGACATTGTTCACTGCTTGGTAAATAACCATTAAAACCCACTTGCTTGTTCATTGACCCAGCCAATAACTTGTCATGTTTCAAATTTGAATTTTGAATTTTGTGTCTTGGCTGTGTGGCAGTCAAATATTGATTGTTTTGTGCTTCATTATTTAAAAGGATGACTTTTATCGGCCTTTCACTAGCTTTAAATATCTGGCTTTGTTTAGGAGCAGTAGAAACGGGTGAATTTCCAGGAACCTAGGCAACAAATGATATTGCTTGCATTAGAAAAGACATGACCATATCTAATAAAACTTATTAGAATTATCTTGCTATGTATTTAAGGGTGCATAAGTTATGAATTTCAATTACATGGAAAATAATGTAGCTCATCCATGAAGCAGCGACAAGGAAAACAAAAGGATAATAAGAGCTTACAGCAGGAATTTCATGTGCTTTCCCTTTGAGAAGCAGGATTCTTTTCTTTCCAGTATTGGCAGTCAAAGTAATTCTTCAAACACAATCTCCAACAGTAGAAACTGCATATGGAAAATGTACATATACCAAAGAGATCTAATAGATTCTCAAAATTCAGTTAGATTGTGTTAGACCTTATTTGAAACAGTAATCAAAACTTTTTAGACTAAAAAGCTCTAAAATTCTGATCATTACTGCTCCCATATTATTAATAAAAATTCCAGTACAAGGTAAAATGATCCTATGTTTGTGCACACTTTAAGCCAGACTTTCATGTGATGAGGTGTGTTAAGAGATGTAAACTAATTTTGGAAATTGTACCAACAAATTTGAACTTTTAAGGTAGAGTTCTTATTTATTTATTTATTTATTTATTAATGAATATATAAATAAAAACAAAATTAGTTATCAGTATTCTGAGGATTGTTAAATGCTATGGCACAAGCATTGGGGGGTTTCAAAAAATTTGAACATTTATCAATTTTAATAGTGAAAATAAAATACCCAAACAGATATAACCTCATCATGTGCATATAATCTAATTGACTATTCATTTTGTTGCCTTTTTATCCACTGAACAATAAATACTTCAACAAACTATATGGCATACCACATTCAGTGTCTGATACTTCTTTTTCACCTAAGGTAGCAGCCTAACCCTCTTCCTTGGGTGAGACAAGAAAAGCTGACTTGCCCTTTTGATTTGCATTCTTTGGGCTTCCCTTTAGAATATACTGTCAATCAAGTAGGAAGATGCAGTCAGACCATAACAACAATCCCCAAGTTGGCATAGACAAAAATTCTTTTGATATATGCAACACAACGAATGAAATCAATACATTGGAGAAGCACAAGGTTCCAACCACACTACCCCAGGGTCAGAGAAAGGAATTCCAAGCACAAAGAGACATTAATGAAAACCCATAGAATATGCCCCAAAGAAAGAAAAAGCAACAATATCATCCATCTTGAAGCAGTAAACAAATTTTTGCACTCATAAGAAAAACAATTGTGGATCAAGAGTTACAGTGCATATGGTAACCGTCATTTTATAGCAAAGAAATAATTCAATGGTTATGAGTTGTGTTATAAATTCAATATATCATTATAATTACGAAGCAGGTATGCTATCACAACTTTCAATTGCATCAAGACTAAACTGAAGCACACAAATCCATTTCGATGCCATGCAGATTATGCAAACAGTACACGAAAAATTAGCAATTTGTTTTAAGAGGACTCACATGCAACAGCCTGTAATGCAAAACTAATCACAACTTGCCAGGAATTACAGACGTTTTCAGTATACCACTTGAGATAATATACTGCTCAATTTTTTTTTTTGAAAAAAAAGGTAACCTTCATAACATTCAAACTGACCACAAACTAAGTCTGCTTCAAAAAACTAACTGTTGGAGATCACAAGGATCCTGAGAGTTTAGCCTAGATTTGTGGGTCCTATATTTTTATTATTCTTTCCTCATAAAAATGTTTGCATTTACAAAAACTTCACATTTTCTTTTAATCCATAACTGAATATAAGAGATTTAAGAGTAAAATATGGTTGTCACTGACCAAAGATCACAACCAGAAACGATCAGTGTTGAGTAGCACCCTGTTGAAACTTGTAGCTATGAGTTTATGAAAGTCTGGAACATGACTTTTTTTTAAAGTCATTTTCCTTGATATTAACTCAGTTTTTCTCTGACAATGAAAAAATCTTCTGTCACCAATTTTCGCAGAAAGCCCAAGCACCAAAAAATGAAAAAAAAAAGTGGAAGTTTTGTCTTCAATAGAATTTCCAATGGGACACACAGACCCTAAATCATGATGACAAGAAATCTAGTGCACAAATGCCACATTGCCGTATTATAATTTCTAAAGCATGTGCCCATATAAAAGTTCTCTGATTTTGATTTGGTTCAAAATAACATTGCAAAAATAATTAGGGCAAATACCTTTTTCTTCTCAGCACCTTGAGTGTTATCACTTGAATGAGGCTTGTCCACTGATGCTGATCTAGCACTTTTCTACCCTTGACAGCAACTGATGAATCCTATCATAAATGAAAAATAAATTTTACATAATTGATTGTATTGTAAAATAAATAAAATTGACACCAGTATGACAATTAGAAACCTATACTATCACTCAAAGAAAATTTTCTCCCAAAACGGATGGTAGAGATATGAACATCATGCATTCCATCAATTCTCCTCAAAATTTAATGAATTACATGTACCCCTTCTCCAGTTAAGTAGCCGCATCTCTGTTTTAAAATTATGGACAGCCAAAATTTAAAAAATAAAAAACAAAAATTATGGATTTTGATATCTAAAGTATAAAAACATGTTTGTCAAGATACACAAAATGCCCCACTAATCCTTATCTCATTATTACGTTCATCATTTTCATTGTAGTGCTACAAACAAGATTGCCCACAAGCAGAAGTATAATATCACAACTACAAACTGCAACTGTTGAAATATGTTGTTGATACCGAAAACACAAACTTGAACAATAAATTCCACAATGTACAAAAAGTATTCATTAATAATGCAAAAGCACATAGAGAAAGTTCATACCAAATAACTTTCACAGAATTTAATACAAAGGATGCAACTGGAAGCATAATTGGCAAGACTTACTGGATTTCCCTTTCTCCTACATAGAAAAGAAAAAAGTACAAAGGAATCAACCTTCTTTCCACCCTCAGCTGCTCGTTTTTTGGTGAACAAATTCCATTAGGATTGTTGTAATGAGAGTCTCTTTTGCAAAACCTAAGTTAGTGTCAAATGGAACAAATAAATTTATTTTATGAGATAACCTTAATAAAAATTTTCTTTAACGAATAATTCTCATCATTATACCATATTACATTCACACAGGTAAAGGTAGTAAACATATTAGCACACCAGATTGTTCTGCTTCTTTTCTTTCCAGCTGAGTTTCGGCATTAGGAAGACTTTCCACTGGTTTTGCAATAAGTTTAAGGAATTCCAGATAATCAGGATATAGTTTGAGGAAAGAATTGTTAACAATATGAGAAAGTCACCTTAAATTCTCTTTTTAATACAAAAGTAACAGAGCAGAAAGTTTACAAATTTCCTTTCCCAAGAAAGGAAAAAAGTGGAAGAAGAACAAGGGAGTTAACACAATAAAAGAAAAAAAATAGAACCTTTGTAAATGGTCCCTTCACGACTATCCTTCAGATTACAAGACTTGGGAAGCCGCTGAGAAGAGGCATATTCGACTATGGCCTTAAATTGAGCACCTTTAGGGATAGCATAATTTCAAGCATCAGAAATGTGGACTCAAATTCAAAATAAAAGCTGAAAATGCTGAAAATGAGAAAAATGCAATGCATAAATGTCACAAAATTCAAAATATATCATCTTAATTATAGAAAGTATTTGATTCATTCTTTTATAGTAATTAACCTTTTGATATTGAAAATAAATAACTTCAAATCAATTAAGTAACAAAAATTTCGAAGAAAAGATAAGCACAGCCGCAAAGACATGCCTCATCAAGAATCAGAAGCAGAAAGAATGGGAATAGTCTTGCAGTTTATTAAATTTGAAAAGCATAGAATGACAGATTAGCTGCTGGGTGCTGAGTACCCTTCTCATTAACAAAAATATTGCCATCGAAGACCTCTGCAAACTCTAGAACATCTCCTGGGCTGTTGAAGTCTATGTAGGGCGAGAATATCTCTGATGCTTCTGACTGAAAATATTTTTCAGTATGCAAATTAGGTCGAGTAGAAGACTGATAGTAATAATCAAATCCAATTTTGTTCTTCTTTTTTTTTTTTTTGAAGAAAACAAATCTTTTTTCTAGATTAACAAGATTGAAAGTTATCATCTTTTCTACTCAGAAACTAAGAAGAACGATAAACAGAGAGCAAAGAAAAAGTTCAAATTGTCGTAAGATGACTTAAATTGTATTATATTATTTCACAAATAGTGTCATCTTTCTCTTCCTTTACAATGTTACCAACTGCCAGCTATATAGAGTGTAAATTATATAATGAATATTCTCAATCTATTTTTTGAAGCCACATCCATAGTCAAATAAACAATTAGCAATCAGTCAAAGACATAATAAACGAAAACGAAAGAACCTGTACTTGCCGAAGCTGTACCAATTGCAGCGATAGGCGAAAAGATGATCAAATTGGGAAAAGAGAAGGAATTGGGAAAGAGAAGGAGGCAAATGCCTAATCAACCCTTTGGTTCTTTCAAAAGGCTCCTTCTTTTTCATTTTTTTTCTCAATTTAAATATTGAACTTCAATCAGTTTCATTCAGGTTTAGCCGTCTCTTCGTTTCCAATCTCAGTGAGCTAATCTCTCTCCTAACTTAGTACTGTGTAAAGCAGGAAGCTCTAATTTTTCGGACTAAGACCAAATTTTTATTATGTTAGTAAAGTGGTACTGAAATTAAAATTTTTTGCCAATTGACATCAAATTTTTGAAAATATTACAATAAAATACTAGTGTTCAATTTGTCTGATAGCCAAAAAAAAATGTCACATCAGCACGTAAATAGAAATTGCATTTTACAGTTGCCAAATTATCTTTTTACAGCAATTGTAAATAGAAATTGCGCCAAATTATTTTTTTACACAAATTGAAATTGGATATGAGATTGTAACTTTATACCAATTTATTTTATTAAACCCTAATCTTTCCGTTGCTTCTTTTTCTTGTTCCCCTTCTCTCAGCCCATTGTTAATTTCATTTTCGTCCGGAGAGGATTGAAAAGCTCTTTGGCAATAGGGATCCCTTCAAGCTATTGACTTTAAAATGGTTGCTCATATTTACTAATCCTAATTTTTTTTTTAACAAACATATTTACTAACCCCAGATTACTACAATTCAAAAATTATGATTGTATTCTCAAAAAAAAAATAAGATTCGAATTTTTTTTATTTAATTAACTGAATTTTTAATTTTTTATAAACTATTTTCTTTAATTTTATTTTTAAAAAAATATTTTTTTTACCTGTTTTTATTTAAAATAATTTTTAAAACTTAAAAAATTTAAATTTTATAATTTTTTTTAAATAAAATTTTTTAGAAAAAGTCTTAAAATTTGGATAATGATCGGTCTTCAAGGGTCGACATTTACTTGGTTTTGAAGTATCGATTGCAGAGGATTTGCTCCCCAACACTAATCTCTAAATTCTAATTCAGCTCAAGCTCTTTTTTTTTTTTTTTTTTTCTCTGAAGCTAGGCGGACTAGTACGAATTCACCATCTAAGTAAGAATCTTTTCGATATTCTTTGCTTGCTGATCGCTTGAATCGGATAACTTTTGGTTCTCTGTAATATCTTACTCTGTTTTGCAGGAAAAAAGTAGGAAAACTAAAGACTAACTTGTCAATCTATTGGTAGAATTATTGGTTTTTGTTTTGTTGAAGCCATTTACTTTTCAAAAACTTGTGGTTACGAATATGACACTAAAGACTCGAACTTTTCAATCTCTTAGTAGAAATGTGGGGTTTTTGATTAGTTGAAGCTAATTACTCTTCAAGAACTTGTGGTTACGAATTTGATTGTGTGCTTGGTAGACTATTTCCATTCTGACTTATTGTTAACTTTTCTTATGATGATATGTTGCGTTATTGTAATCGTCCGATAAATGCTTTTGGTCATTCAATTTGCATATCTCATCTATATGATCATTGTGCTTGGTATCCTGGAAATTACGCTGTGCCAACCTATAGATATCTGTTCATTTGTTATAAGAAAATTTTCTGCTCTAGGTGAGCGTGTTTTTTTTTTCCTCGAATAAGTTTTGTATTTCTATTGGTGGCTTACAGTTGATCATTTGCTTTTTAAGAAGTATTTGACAGTTTTCAAATGCTTATTTCATTTTTTCCTTCAATATTTTGGGTAAGATGTAAATGATCCAGTTGTTATTTGCCGTAGTGATAAAAATTCTCATTAATTAGAACTTTGTTAATTTTTATTTTAAGATTTTTTCAGATAATAGCTTTGTTTACCATTTAAGTAAGAAGAAAGTTCAAGTATATTAGATTGGAGTTAATACTGTTTTTTGATGGACTGGAACCTTCGTTGCAGCTTCCATGTCATCATTGCTAAATGAAATTTAATTGTTTTTTCTATCAAAGTCAAAAACTTTTCTCTTTTGGCTGTAATCATGATGTGTTTAATTGGCTGATTTATATACATAGAAGTGAAAATTTCCTGGCCAACAATGTGTTAAAATATTTCATTTTGCAGGTAATCTGATCTGGCATGATGGGAGGAAGTGTGATAGATGATGATTGGGAGCTTACTTCACCATCCAATGGGATCCGCACTGTGGTTTTAGTTGGTCGTACGGGAAATGGTAAAAGTGCAACAGGCAACAGTATTCTTGGAAGGAAGGCCTTCAAGTCAAGGGCTAGCTCATCTGGTGTTACCACTACTTGTGAATTGCAGCAAACAGTGACGACTGGTGGTCAAATTGTCAATGTCATTGATACTCCTGGTATTTACTGGATTGTATGGTGCATAAGACATTCATTCAGTCCTTATTGTTGTGTGTTGTTGTACGTAAGGACTAACAAATATATGATTGCAGGACTATTTGATTTTTCTGCTGAATCTGAATTTGTTGGCAAAGAGATTGTCAAATGTATTAATATGGCAAAGGATGGAATCCATGCAGTCCTTGTAGTATTCTCAGTAAGGACGCGCTTTTCACAAGAAGAGGAAGCAGCACTTCAGAGCTTACAGACATTGTTTGGAAGCAAGATTTTTGACTACATGATTGTAGTCTTTACTGGAGGAGATGAACTTGAAGATAATGATGAGACATTAGAAGATTATCTAGGTCGTGAATGTCCGTGGCCTTTAAAGGTTAGAATGACATGTAGTTCTTATAGTATGATTTGCAAATTGTTATGATTAAGATTTTTTAGTTTGGTTCATTTGTTTGAATTTTATTTCACCAGATTTGGAGACTGTTGACAAGTTGAGCTTTTTTAAGTAAACACCATAATTCAAGCTTGATGTTGTTAATATGTATGCTGCTGTTCTATGTAGGCTTTAGATGTATAGCATCTTTGAGCTATAGAACTCTTTGCCGTCATCATTTGCTTGAAAAAGTGAAAGTTTGGCAGGTTGGTGTACTATGTCAGATAGGAAAAAAAAATTTGTGCATGCTGAAAAATCTATTGATATGTTGAAGTCAATTTAAAGTTTTAAAAATATAATAATCTTACCAGTTACATTTACTAGTGGAAATTTGGTCATCAAATTCCCAAGAATTGCCTTTTTATCTTTTCCTATTGCTTTGTTTCTCATGATGGTTTTTTCTCTTATGGTCTTTTCAAGGTGAGAATATGTTTGCAACTACTTATTGAGTGGAATTCAAGTGCTCAACTCTCTAACTGTGGTTGTTGTAATTGTTGCTGTAAAATTTATCGGAAGTTGACCTTCCTACTTAGATTGATCATGAGTACTATTGAGTTGATAAATGTCTTTGTGCAACCCTGGCATCTGAATTCCTGGGACTATAAATATTTCAATTAGCTGTAACATTTTTGCAGGAAATTCTCACCTTCTGCAACAATCGACTTGTGCTTTTTGATAACAAAACTAAAGATACATGTAAGAAAGATGAACAGGTTCAGCAGCTTCTTTCTCTTGTGGATACAGTCATAGCACAGAATGGTGGACAACCATTCACAGATGAGTTATTTATTGAGTTGAAGGCAAGCATTTTTTTTCCTTTTAATCCTTTGCTAATTTTATTGCATTACAGAGTGAAATTGCCATTGATGATCACTTAATTTTATTTATTGACTTGGCAGAAAGGAGCGAGGAGGCTCCGTGATCAACAAGAGGAAGTTGATTCCTTGGAAGGGTATTCTAAACGAGAAATTTTGGAGCTGAAGGAGCAGATGCATAGGTCATACGAAGAACAACTGAAACGAATAACTGAGATGGTATTCATATTTATGTTCACTGATTTAGCATGTATGCTTTTGTTTCTTAAATCGAAATATTTCTATCATCCTAGTATTCTAAATGTTACTTGAATCAAAGCAGCTGGTGGCATTTTGTTTGAGTCTCAAACTTTGAGAAGGCACTCCCAGTATGAAGCTTGGTTTATTCTTTTGGAAACCCTTAACTTATATCTTGCATTGAGGTTAGACTATTCTATTCAGTTGTTGAAACAAACCACATTGCACTGACAGAACCTATTGAGCTTAAAATTCTAGCACTCATATCTGGACTATGGAAAGAAACATAAAACTACAATAGAATGCTAGCCTGACTTATAGTTGGTCTATTTTTTTTCCATGCTTAAATTTGATGAGGAGGATGATAATGATATTGTTGAATATGCTAAAGATACTGTTGATCCACAGGAAATTTTAAATGCTATTTACAGCTAGTTCACCCATTTGCGTTTTTTTTTTCACCTTTCAATATACGTCTATCCATGCATAGATATGTGCATGCATGTATGCACGTGATTGGTAGTTGATACACAAGCATAATACAACTCATCTGATTCAAAGTTTTGGCTTCCTGGTCTCATTTGTCTTTTAACTATTTATTCTATTTACTTTGACTGTAAACTATGAAATCTATCTTTTATGTTGCTGCCTTGACCTTTATGTTCTAGGCCTTTTCCTCTAAATGGTATCTGTCAAACTCCATTCTTTAGTATCTCCTGTATTATGCATTCTTGATTGGTTTTTGCTCTCCATAAGTTGAACTCTGATATCTATATTGGTTAGCAACAGGCTTTGGTCCTGTCTTTTTAGCCAGTTTATCTCATCTATTATCTAGGTCAGAGAAATCAAACGGCAAATTTCCTTAGATTAATCCATTTTATATTAAATCTTCTTCAGGGCAGGCACATTAATACCTGCGATCAACTTTATGTAGTTTAAGTCTTACAATTGCAAATATGCTTTTGCTATGGTATTTCCTTCATTATTTTGTTTCATTATTCATATATATTTTATTGATTACCCATGTCGAGAAAAGTAGTGATATCATTAGGAAAAGATGTTGTGACTTGACTGTATTGGAATTATCAAATTTCTATTAGGTTGAGGCAAAACTTAGAGAGACAACAAGTAGGCTCGAGCAGCAGTTGGCAGAGGAGCAAGCTGCCCGACTTAAGGCAGAAGAGATTGCACAAGAAGCTCAAATGAAGTCAAATGATGAAATCCGAAAGCTTAGAGAAAATCTAGAAAGAGCTCAAAAGGAGAATGCGGAATTCAGGAGGCAGGCGGAAAATCGTGGGTGCACCATTCTATGATGTGGAGTACATACTCTATGAGATAAAATTTGTAAGAGTATTTGGTTTATCAGGTTGGATTTTGATATTATATATTGGATAATATTATCAAATCCTGCAAGTAAATGTTACAATGTTGGCTTCTAAATGCAAAATATGCACGGAGATGCTCTCTTCACTCTGTAATAGTCGGAAAAAGCTGCCCTAGAAGATAGGTCAAGTATTTGTTAGGCATTTTTGAGTTCAAACATGCATTTACTAGAAAGCATGTGTAGCTGGTGTTGCCCGGCGCCCTCTGTCTGTTCTGAGCTAGGCTCAGAGCTCCTTCTTTTAACAAAAATGGGAAATCATGTTTTAGATGTTCCAGAAAAAAATGTTTGATTTTTTTTTTTCTAAACAAGAAAAATTGTTTTTTTTCCCTTTTTTTTTTCAAATAAGAAAAATTGTTTGAAATCATGTAAAAATCATTCGCACGGCATTCTCTTTTATTTGGTCTACCATGGAGCGGATTTAGGTGAGAAAAAAAAATTATCAATTTTCTTAGCAAACTTCTCTAAGAAAACAAATGGGAGATTATAGGGGGGGGGGGGGGGGGAAATTAGAAAAAGATGTCGTACGAGAGCCAAAACTCTAAGGTATTTTTGAGGCTTTTGGGTATTAAATCTGTTGGAGTCATGAGCTAAATAGGTTGTTATAATGGTCAAATCCCAAAATAAACGGATGTTAGTCATCCCTTGCTCGAATAAGAGCGTATTGAATGATGAAATTCAAAGAAAAATTATGTGGGATTCAGTTGATGTTAACCATGAATTTTAAGTGTGTAAAACTAGAGGGTTAATACGGGTTTTAAACGTATATTTTAAAATCACATTAATTTTGGTTATTATATATAATAAACTCATAAAGTTAACAATTATGTGAGTAAAAAATATGAGTTGATTTTCGTCCCTATACAAAAATATTGAAATAGTTTTAATATATATATATATATATATATATATATATATATATATATATATATATATGTGGAACATTTTTACTATTAGTTACTTTGCCCATTATATTCATTTTAAGACACTTTGTTTGTGCTCTTTTTATTTATTTATTTAATTTTAGATTTAATTTGTCTTATAAAGTTGATATGGTGTATAATTTGATGAATATTCATGTTTTTGTCACATCAACATCGTGGTAACTAATTGAATTAAAAATTAAAAATTTATGAGGTAATTAAAAAACAAAATATACGGAAGAAATGTGAATAAATAATAAAATCCTCAATTTAACGGGTACCAAAACTCCACATATATTATTAAGACTATAAAATACATAATAAGTAGTAAATGAAGAAAACTAAGGGATAAAAAATAACGTTGACACCGAAGCAAAGTAATATTCTTCTTCCGTAGAAACCAAAAGGCAATAAATATTATATATTTAGAGCATTTCCAATAGTATTTTTTTAAAATTTTAAATTGCAGTAAAGAGCATTTTAGGATATTTTTAATTATAAAAAGTAAATTTTTTTTTATAAATTCAATAGATTTTTTATATTTTTACTATTTATTTAATTTATCCTATATAAACTAATATTTATCAAAAGAAAAAAATAAATAATTTTTATTATAAGAAAAGAAAAAAATATTTTCAGAAAAAATACCAATAAAAAAATATAACATTCATATAAAATCGAAGTGCATTAATTACAATTAAAATAAACAATAAAATTTAACTTATAGATGTAGAAAGTAAAATTTACTTTTTACTCTAAATTTTAAAAATAAAATAGTGTATAAGAAATATATTTTTTTTATAAAATGACTTTTTAAAATAAAAAATAAAGTTGAAATAAAAAGTTAATTTTGCTCTAAGTCATTAACAATTCTTAATCATGATTTATCTTATTTTTCAAGATAAAATCTATCTCTGTGAACCATCAATATTAAGTTTAGAGTAGAGTAGAGGTATATATAGTTTCTATATCACATACAGCTTATCCCCCGACTAATACTTAGCACAAGTGCGATGCCAAATGATGTCTAATATATTGCTTGCCTGGAAGCTACTTAATAAAGCTAGCTGTTGTTAATTTAATTTGATGTATTCTCTTCATTTTTTGGATAACTTTAAAAATACCTCAATTACTTCACCTTAATTTTAATTAGATTTCTAATTAAATATCATCATAATACTAATTACATAGTCATCCAATGTGGATTTTACCAAACCCAGTATAGCATAGAAACATTGTTACTAAATTTTTAAGATTTTTGGGATAGATTTTTTGTTGGTAATAACTTTTAAGTTTTTACGAACAGAAATTTCTTCAAAATTTGTTAGTAAATACTAGAATAATTAAAAAAATAATAAATTTTGCTCAATTAATACTACAATTAGATTGTAGTTAAAAGAGCCAATTGACAACATAATTAAAATCATAATGAATTTTTCTCAATTAGCACCCAAAAAAATGCAACTAAATTGTTATAAAAAAAATTTTATTTTTTATGAACCTATTTTTTATTTTTTGATAAAAAATAGAAAATTAATATTATTTATGGAGAAGAAAATCCGTTATAAATATTTAATAATCTAATAAAAAAATAAATTTTACAATTTTAACTCCTTAAATATATATATTTTTTCTTCTCCAAAATGATATAAATAAAATTAATTTTCTGTTTTTATTAATAATTAAGAAAAAAAGTTTATAATTAAAAAATAGATTTTTAATTACCATTTAATTGCTTTTTTTGCAAATTTTATTTTGTGGTGTTAATTGAGCAAAATTAATTTGTGGTGTCAATTATCTCTTTTGACAATAAATTCAATTGTGGTGTTGATTGAGCAAATTTTATTTTTTTAAATTATTCAAATGTACTCACCGACTAATTTTCAAGAAAAATTCTATCAAAAATGTTTAAAAAATATTAGCAACAGAAAATTTTCACAATAATTCATGTTGGCTTTGCTGGGACCCATGTTAACGTTAGTATTCTGATTATATTTAACGGAAAAATGGATGAAGAGTAATAATTGAAAAAATTGAAACATGGTAGTTACAATTGAGAATAAAAAACATTAGATGTCTAAATGAACAATGGGAATATTTTTGAAATTATCATTGTTTTTAAATTAAAAGAAAAAAATGTCATCTAACTGGGTTATAATAATTAGTTAACACTTATAGTTTTAATTTTCTGGAGATGGGGGATTTGATCTCATGCATAGTATGAATCTTTAAGCTACGATTTCAAAATCCAATATTTTCCTCTTGAACTGCAATGCAGGCAATCTTTTATTATTATTATTATTATTATTTTGGAGCAAGAGCAACATTCATCCATTGAAGGCAAATTAAACAGCCAACATTACCTATTCATCCATACAAACCTCCAAATTAATTAAAAGGAAATGGATGGATACAAAGCAATACCAGAAAAGCAAATGAAAGAAATCCAAACGAACATTTAAGGTCTTGAACTGCGAACAGTGATTAAATTAGTTTTAGTTTTAATTAATACAGTACTAACTCCAATTAATACATATCTCTAAGCAACGCAACCAGTTCCGTTGGCCATGGGGCAGGAACTGTACTCACTGTAAATCCAGTTTAGCTGGGAATCACATCACCATAGCTATAAAGTAGGGTTTCGGTATCTTTTATTTTATTTTGTTTTAATTTTGGATTACTCAATACATGCATTCATATATCAACGTACAACTTTAGCACTCATTAATTCTCCAGCTGTCTATATATTACCTGCATCAATGCAATCAACAATCAATTAATGATTCCACATTCAACATATAATAAAAATATTTGTAATCATCAGTTAATTACCAATGTACCACATAATAATAAAATTTAACGGGAAAAATGCACAAGAATCAGGCCGAAGATGAATACCCAAGGTGGAGTATCTTCTTGTCAGAGTGAGAGTATGCAGTTGCCCCCTCAATCACCTGGGGACCGAAAAAATTGCGAGAGGTTAATGCCTGGATTGCGTTTAGCTCTGCTCCAGTCACCATGTTTGCCTGCTGAAGCCTCTCGATTTCTGCTATCTGAAGTATCAAAGAGGTTACACTTTATGCATACATCATCATTTATGGACGCAGTTCATTGTTAGGAGAATGCCTAATTCACAGATTAAATTGAACTATTTTTTCCAAGCCAGCTGATGGAGCTGATCACTTTCGAATTAATTAGTGGTTTTTTAATACCTTGGTTCGGAGACAAACGCTTTCGTTTTCCAGCTCAATCTCCTACGAATAATAATTACAACTTATAAGACAGAATTAACGCCCAGTTGATTCAAAAAAAAAAAAGGAAAAAAGAAATGAGCAAAAATTACCCTTTTCTGCAAGTACTCAATTTCGGCCAGCAGCAATTCATGCTGTTGAAGGGAACCGCGAAGTCACATAAAGGATAATTTTTTAAATAGAAGGATCACTCATCAAGCGTTAAACTCACAGTTCACACTGATATATATGCATTGCTTGAATGAGAAATAAAATGTAAAACAGAGAATCGTACTTGAGGGAATATTGAAGAATGTTTGTCCAAGGCTAATTGGACTTGAGGGAGAGTTAGAAAAATGAAATCCCACGTCAGTGGAATAAAAGGAGAATGAACATAGTATAACTAAATGAGAGAAATATCCTAAATGGTTCTAAGTCATTTTTTAAATAAGTTCTCTGATATATGTTCAAATTTCAGTTTTTTCCTCACTTTTCCAATAATTTGAAAGTTTATTAGCATTTTTTCCTTTTTTTAAATTTTCCTTGGAAAAAATGACTTTTAAAGCATATAAAGCAAACACATTAGAAGACTTGTACCCTATGAGGTTCAAAAAATACAAGCCCAAAATGAAAGACCAATTCAATCGGACTTGAGATAGACAGTTCATAACCAAATGAGTCAATATTCAAAATAACCCAAACCATTATAGAACAAGTGCTTCAATGTATGTTGTAGTTTAGTCTTCACTGCCTCATACATGCATGATATATATATGGACAAACACTCAGCATCAACACAATGTAATTCACTTGGTTCACTTTTATTTTATGTAAACTCTTTATTTAAATTATATTCATTATTTTAAAGAGCAATTCTATAAAAAAAAATCTTCAAAAATCTCTTTATTTTTAAAATTTAGAGTAGAGAGTGTCAAATTTCACTCTATCTTCTAATTATCATTAATGCACTTCCACTTTTTATGTATATTCTATCTTTTTATTGATATGTTTTTTTAAAAATATTTTTTTTATTTTCTTATAATAAAAGTCATTTACTTTTTTCTTTTAATAAATATTAATTTTTATGAAATAAAGTATAATAAAGAGTAAAAATTTAAAAATTATTGGATTTATAAAACAATTTTTACTCTCTATATTTAAAATTTTTTAAAATATATCTTTATTTTACTAAAGATGTTCTTTATAATAAAGAGTATTGAAGATGTTTTTCGATGGTATTGTTTTGTGTGGAGGAGTATTAATGTCAAGAAAATTGAATTATACATGCAGGTAGCAGTTGCTAATTAAAAACTTAAAAAAAAAACAATAATAAAACAACTATTGCAAATCCTAAAAGAAGAAATAAAGACAAAAAAAAAAAAGGCGTTTGACGAGAGTAGTAGCAATAATAGGTGTGAGTATAAAAGGTAATACCTTCTTAGATCTGATTCTTGTGATGCCTCGTTCAAGCCTATTCTCCAGTTGCTTTAGCTCTTTCACAGTTAGGGAACTCAAGGAGTCTCCCATTAGATGCCTTCAATTAAACACAAAAAATATGAGCAATATGGAACAGGCTTTTACATACTTACCACTTGAACTATAAAATTCATTTTAATCCTTTTTCCTTTTTTCTTTTATTGTGAAAAAAAAAACTGAAGGGAAAATATTTATGTTATGCCACAAACCATATCTGAAATTTGCAATATAATATTATAGACTGAAATTTTTTATTACACTTAGCAAGTTTTTCATTGTTGTGTATCAGGAAATGTCCATCCCTAATTATAGGTATTTGTTTTACTGTCATAATTAGTAGCATAGAGGAAGGAGAAAGGTAGTACGTACCTATTAGAATTCTGCAACATCTGAATTTGTTGCCGCAGCTTTGCTGACTCTTGTTGATAATACTTCATTCAAGCCAGCATTCCCATATTATAATTAGTAAGGGAAAAGCATATTACTACTCAAACTCTTAAACAATATTAGGTGCATCAATATTCCACTACCTTTGCACAATATAATACCTTATATAATTAATTAACATTTTAGGCTATTAGTATTAATTACTCTGAAGAAGTGAAATTGACTGTACTTGTCTTTGATTATAAATATTATTTGAGCACATCGCATCACCTCCCTCCATCGCCATATGAAGAAAAATGAGGATAAGAAAAAGGGTTACCTGAGCATTAATTTCTGTAATGGAGCTGGTATTGGAACTGTCTGAACTAGCCTTCTTGTATCTCTCGATAGTTGATTTTATGCTGCATCCCACAAAGCTCAAGTTCTTAATTAATTTCGAAGGTCAGCAATAACCCATCCTTGGCGTAGAGTTATTTATATATCTATATCTATATCTATATCCATATATATCTATATATAAGTATCATATGATGCCACTTTTCTATTTGGTTGCCTTTTCCAATTTGTAGGCATTAGGCAATAATGAATTTACGTTATTAAGGAAGAATTTGCACCGTCCACGTAACAAATTAATAAACAAATTCAAATACAATATTCATATAAAATAATAATTACTTAAAAAATGTATATCTAAGTCGGACTTGTGCTGACCCAAGTTAATATGAGAATGATATATAAGTAAAATAATTTTTGTTACAATTGTTTAATCACCATTGATCAAATATATAAAAAACATAATCATTACTTTTCATGTGTTACAGATTGTAATTACTTAGATTATAATTTATAACAAAATTTATTAATGAATTCGTCCAGGTAATTAGATATGTTTAAAAAATATTACAAAAACATGTCATTGTTTCCCATTTCTAATATTATAATTTTTGTTGTATGATAAGTATTTATCCAGCTTTCGAGAAAGAAAGAGTGCTAAAAGTCTTCTCCTCCAATTGTTTATTATGTTTTAAGCTCAAGAGCTTATAGTTGTAATCCCTAAATTAGTATCATTGAATTATTTAATATAAAATAGTAAATAATTAAATTCAACATCTTGAGAATGAATACTCTCAGTTTCATGTCTGCTGCCAAGAATGTGTTGCAAAAGGCCTGATATGTGGGTGTGAATTAAAAGCCTTTTTTTACAATAATTCAACTACAGTTTGCACTAAAAAATCTCACGGTCCTGATTTCAAGAATATTAAGGACGTAGGACATGCTACAGCCCATGCGCCAAAATGGAGCATTGAAATGAAAAACATCTTCTATAATTAAAATTCAGTTGCTGAGTTGAGGTCATTAAAAACGAGAAAGCCTAGCAGAAAGGACAGTGTACTTTCCTTCTTTATACACTCATCAATTGAAGGTAAGAAGAGAAACAGAAAGGCAGTTGAGTATTTAAAAAGTAGCAATCCTTTTAGGATGAAGAGAAGTGAGGTTATAGATTTGCTTATTCGACTAAAAGGAAATAATTTTGAATGCTTAAAATGGAAACAGAAGACCAATGGAACTGTGTTCTAACAAGCATTCAAACAGGTAAAGATCAGAGATGGATGCTTTAATACTCTGTGTCTGTTGTAGAGTAGACATTTCTCATATAGATTGCACTCACATACTAAATTTCTTTAACACAGTCCAAAGACGAATATTGAATCCGGGGACAACTTAAAGTTTTGATTCTCCCCCAATTCTTCTGCTTCATTCAAACAAATTAATAAAAAGCAGACTCCAAATTAAGCTCAAGATGGAATAAATCACAAGGCCTAATTAAAACTCTCAATTCAAATAAGGCAAGGGATCGATTTCTTCTAGTTTGAGTGTTTGTTTTTCATTGAAATTCAAAACTCCACTTTCTTTTTCCCTTTTAAGTTAAATTTATAAATATATTAAAAGAATGAAACATTTTTCAAGAAATAATTCAGGAGAATTAAAATCCAAATACGGTGGGACCTTTCTAAAGTTAATTCGTCTTTCTAATAACAAAAAAATTCAACATTCCAAATTACTTGGAAATAAGATCAGTGGGGTTAATTGCACTTATCGTCTCTGTAACCCAACCATTCCTAAAGTTTAACGGTAAAATCTCAAAATTTCAATTTTCTTTTAAGTTTTTTTTTTGTAAAAAAGGTGCACAAACAAACTATTTTTCTTTTAAATTTTAATGGCGATCCTTTTGGCCAAAAAAAAGAATTTTACTATTAAGAACTTGGAGAGCTAAATGGGGAAACAAGAGACACATGAAAATTGAGAAATCGGCAAGAGCAAGAGCAAGAAAAATTCCATTTCATCATCATCATATCATTATGGATTCTCTATATAAGATTGCAGTGCCGATACTGCTTCTTTAGAAATTTATTTTGGTTATTTATGTGAATTAGCGTCAATTTCATAAACAAAACATGCATGCCATTCTCATGGCAATAAAGGCACATGATAATTGTATATATGCCTATATATACTATAAATATAAGAAAACTAAGCCAAATGAAATCCAAGTTAATTAGAATCTGAAAATGGGAAAGTAAATTAGATTTGTTACTTGTTGTTGGAGTACTCGTAGAGGCGCCCACGACTTGAGAAGACGATGAGGGCAACCTCAGCATCACAAAGGACTGACAGTTCATAAGCTTTCTTCAAAAGTCCATTTCTTCTCTTGCAGAAGGTCACCTGACGATTTGTTGTGTTCTCTATTCTCTTTATCTCAATCTTTCCTCTTCCCATCCCTACCTACATGTACAACATCAAGATCAATACTTTCATAAACAAACTCTAATATATATGTATTTCTTTAATTAAGAAGACAATGGAGATAACTAAACAAAAGAAAAGGAAAATACTACTTTATGTTTGTTTAAGAAAGAAAGAAAGAAATTAAGATCTTGAGCTTAATTAATTCTGGCCAACATGAACTTGATCTTTCACCAGATCATGTAGTGTCTAAGTGTTTCGTTTTTTATATTTATATGCCAGACCAAACTCAGTGTGGAGATCGATCTCTCTCTGTGTACATAATTTAAAGATGATATATTTTCTCTTTTTTGTTTTATGGAAATTAGAGGAGGTTAGGGTTGTTCAAGCACGATCTTGACGACAGGGTGAAATACTGAGAGCAGATCTGCATAAACAAAAAGGATTGTGGAAACCCAAAAAAAAAAAAAATTGAAATAAGAAAAAGAAAAAAGAAAAAAGAAAGAAATTAAGACCGAGAAAAAAAAAATGTAAGCCACCGAGAAGACATGAATGTATATATCCATACCCAGTCAGCTGAGAAAAATCAGATCAGAATCTAACATAAGATTGAAAAGATTTTGGCAGCAAATCTAGTACTATTAATGGGGGATGACCCATTTCTTGTCACCTGTCTCCTTCCTTTTTGTTTGTTTTGTGTCTCTATTCTCTTCTTGACCATACATATATTCATCTTAAACTACATCCATTCATGGATCATGTCTAGATGACTGAGGCTGAATGATATTTACATGAAATACCTCAAAAAATTATACGTAAAAACTACAGCTTAACAAACTCTTTCCCTCTTTGTTCAGCTGAAATACTATAGGAAGGAAAATTAGCTGAAGAAAGTTTGAAACATGAAGAAACGCCATCAAGTGAAAGAGAAAAACAAGAAAAGAAAACATATATACTTCTGAGCGTCGGAGAATAAAAGAAAAAAAGAAAGAAGTTATATATATAAGCAAATCTAGGCATGGGTACCGACAAAGAAGAAGAGAAAGTGAAGACATGTTCATATCTAGGGTAAGCATGAAGATTCTGTTCCACTGAAACAATTATAAGATAAAAATTGTGGTTATCTATACAAGAAAGCAAATAAAGCAGTTTTGATATATTTATAAAAATATATTCTTCGGAGAAGACAAAAAAGAAAATATATATTGATATTTTTAGATGAAAACGCTCACAGACCTGAACTTAATTTGGTCACACTCCGGCCACTTCAGCTTTCGGAAAATTTAGAATCCCAAAGAAAAGAAGCCAAAGTGCTTAAACTTAACTCTCTTTGCACCCTATTTATAGGGCTTTCTTTCTTTGTCTATCTAGGCAGAGAAACAAGGAGAAATGAAAGAAGGATGCTTTTCTTACTTTTATTTTCTTACAAGGAGAGAGAGAAAAGTCTGATGAGGAAAGTGACCTGGAGTGTTGTTGTTTTGCCAAAATTCCATACATGAAGTTGTTGTTTTAGCTAAAATAAACATCTTTGCAGGTGCAAATTCGCACCATTTTCTTCAATTTTTGTTTCACTTCTTCCAAATTACCTCTCTTTTTTTTATTTTACTATTATGCCCTTCAATAATCTATTTAATGTGGTACTATCATCAAATTAATGGTTGCTGCATTTTTTATATATAGATACTTGATCTGGCTCTCTGTAAGCTATACATATATATATATATATATATATATATATATATATATATATATATCTGTGAAACTACAATTTGAATAAAAAAAAAAAACAGATGCTCAAAGCATCTTTTTGTATATATAAATTAAAGGTTCAAACGCTTGTGCCCTTGATTTCAATTTATTCATGGAGCTGGCTTTACATGCAGTAAAAACTGTGGAACTATATTAATCCCATTGCTATTTACATGCTTGTTTTCCCATGTGCTGTAAACAGACTTGAGAAATATGCTTAATTATGATTGGAATTAGTCTTTTCAAAAGTCAAACTTCTGATTTCACCAATATCCATCTCTAACTTTCTACAACTAAAATAATAAAATAAGATTCAATAATTAGGAAAAAATTTTTTTCATTTTTCAGCTCGCCATAGCTAAGTTAATAACAAAGATTTTTTTTTATTGGTTGAACTAAATCAAAATCACACTATCAACACTTCTTAAAATATAAATTTAATTGTGATTGATTTAATTTATTTTTAATATTAGTTCGAATCTACACACTTCTAATTTTAATATTTATTTAGTGGAAAAAGTCATTAATATTAAAAAAATAAATAATACAAGAGTCGAATATGAATACAATAAAAAGCCATTTGCTGAAATCAAATGCATTTACTGAAAACTAGCTTTTTCATTTCCCTCCCTTGTCCGTCATTCAGATTTTATTGTTTTTGTTCACTATCAGTCAATCTCTCCGTTTGTGTTTTATCTTTTTTTCTGATTAAATATGATGATTTTCGTAAATCATTCTGCGTTTATTGTTTTTATTAATTTTATATGATTTTCTTTTTTTGATCTATAGAGTCTTCTACGAAATTCATAGATTTTTTTAATTTTTTTTTTTTTATGAAAATAGCAATTAAGATGAGAAATTTTCTATAAATATCTTTACAATTGAAATCGTTTAAAGACCAATAGTTCATATGCGATTGAGAACTAAGGAAAGTTATTATGATTTTATTTTTATATATCAAGACCTACTAGCTCCATTTTATAAATGAAAGATTATGGTTCTAATAATATCTTCCTCGAAAGTCTCCAAGCATCGCGATCTTCTTTCATTGTCCTGTTTCCATTACATGGAATTGCCATCCCAGTGGAGCTATCCTGAAGGAATTGTTATAAATGGCAGATTTTGAATAAAAGACATTGGGGTATCAAATTCTAACCTAACCATAGGAGGAAAAAATTCTTTAGAACATCTATAAGAAATTAAGCAGCAAGAACTACCGCATTCCAACTAGAAAATATTTTATTGTCTATTGCAACAATTCAAAATATGACATATATCAATGGTGAATTTCTCGACAATATTATCACCATGCGCCACATGAATATTCATCTTCTAGATTCGCAAGCTAGTTTTGGGCACATATATCCATCACCGTCCATTATGTGTCCCCCACATTCGTAAAACCAAGAAAAATCAGATATCGCTCCACAGTTCAAATTTTTGTCTTTTGTTTTAACTGCAATATTTTCAGTAGAAATTAATAGTATCACAATCCTGCACAAAGAAGATAACATATGGACTCTGGAACCTTGAAACATGATGAGGTAAAAGAATTAATTAATGTGTAAGAGAATAAATTACAAAATACGAAATTAATGTGTAAAAGAATAATTTACAAAATAAGAAAACTTGAATTACAAGAGAACAAAAAAGGCTTGAGTATAGCATCTGAATAGAAGGCACTAACTCTAAATACACATTGAAACAGCCAATTAAAGGCATCTCAATCCCTGATACCAAGTTCAACCTCAAGTTCATCATCATCTTCAAACAACTTTCAAAGGCGAGCATGCTGTTCTTCCCTCTTTTTCTTTTGCCATACCTTAAAACAGGAGCACGGTAAGTGCAACAACTGCTACTATACCCAGACAAACAATGACCACATGAAGCTTCTTGGTGTGTCGCGACTCACAGCTGTATTTGCATTTCTCACACTCGTTGGGCTACTTGATAAACCTTTGAAGGAAAATTTTTTGAATCCATTTTATGTTGGTGACCAGAGTTCGCTGAGGTAACTTGTCTATTAGAAAACCTGAGTAAGTTTATATGTTTTGAGGCACCAAAGTGACAAATCAACATAGATTCTTAGCAATTTTCCTTTTCCAGATAGTTTAGTCTTGGTGAAAATAATGTTTCCGCCAAGCTAACAAGAGTCAAAAGTACACTAGTACTGTGAGATGATAAAATTTTATATCACAGATGCTGTCATTATTCATTAACATGTAAGTTCCATGTACACCATGTCGATAATTTCAAGCATAACCAATAAAGAAATTAGAGAAACATCAAGTATCTGCCTATTTTAAACTTGAGGAACTCTAATTTGAAAACCACCTAATCAGGCCCTGTCATGAGATACGAAATTGAGAAAATTATATCTCATCAGAATAATATTTCGTACTCTTAATTTAATCCAGGGAAGCTGACACATAAGCCTCAGAATCACACTTATACAACAACTGATCTCTGTTAATCAAAACCAATTATGGGTTAACCATAAAATTACATAGGCATCGAAACTAAAAACTATGATATTTTCAACATGTAGACGTGTCACACTCTGAATAACACATTCATGGACATGCATATATATACTCCATATCTGTTAGTTATAGTATTAATATATACTACTTAAAAAAGGCAAGGCCCATATTTTCTGCATAATTCTACATGATATCAGCAAGCTCCAGGTTAGCCCCCTGTAAGGTTTGATATATCCCATATCGATTAGCATTAGTGTACTACTCAAGTCAGAGAGTATTAGGTTATTTGGAGCTTTGATAAAATCAGAGAAGATGAAGGTAAGTTGTTATGGAAACAATCCATAAACATAAAAGATCTTCCAACCCATGCCCAGTGTTAACGGTGAATCTACTATTCGCATAATTTGGAATGTAGAAGATGAAGGTAAGTCTTATTCTGGAAAAAGTCCACAAAGATAATATATCTTCTAACCCATGCCTAGTGAACACCGAATCTACTATTCGCATAATTTGATATCTAGAGAAAGAGCTTTCAATTTAATGAAGGAAATTTGTTTTCATCCGTGGCCCTAAACCATAGGTTAGATCCTTGATATACAGAAATTTTCTCTAGGCCAATTAAGAATCCTAGATTTTTGAAATTCATTAACCCTTTAGAGAAATTGAACTGAACCAACAAATAAATCAATTTAAAATAGCCTTATTTATCCATTTACCGGCAACTGAACACACGATTAATAACAATTTTTGGTAATTTACTCGAACAATCATCTGCATATCAAATAACCATAAATGAGTAGGAGACAGGGAGAGTCTTTGTTGAAAATAAAATATTTACACAAACTTTTATTCAAACTCAAGCAAATATTACAAAAACACTATAACTCAACAAATAAGAAACTACAATTCACTCTTATAAAATTTTGTTTTTTTACTCACTTAGAAGCTTTTAATTTTTCTTGATATCTAAACTAAAATGGGGATGAATATTTATACTACTTAAGAATAATTCTATACCACACAAATAAATTAATCCAAAATTATAATAATCATACATCTCATTATTCTCCATTATTCTCCATCCTTCTAATAATATTTTAAGTTATCAAATAATTCACATGCATAATTACTACACTCTAAAAGATTTTAGGTAAATGACTTATAATTTTGGACCTTTATTATAGACTTGGACTCCAATTTGATTGAGTTTAGATTTGGGCTCCCATAATGGATAAAGTTTATGATCCAACACCCCCCCTTAAACTTGATCTTGTGACCCCTAATAAATTTCTTAATCTTATGAAGTCTTCACTTGTTAGTGGCTTGGTAAAAATATCGACAACTTGATCTTGTGACTTCACATATTCAACTTGCATATCATTTCTTGCAACACACTCTCTTATATAGTGATAACAAATATTAATGTGTTTGCTTCGATTATGGAATAATGGATTCTTTGCTAAGGCAATGGCTGACTTGTTGTCGACACAAACATTGGTCGGATCTTCCTGTATTAAACCTATCTCATTTAGTAGATTTCTATGCCAATTTGCATAACAAACGCATGAGATAACAACAACATATTACGCTTCACAAGTGGACAATGTGACAATTGGTTGTTTCTTTGACATCCACGTGAAAGCATTATCTCCCATGAAAAATAAGAATCCAGTAGTACTCCTTCGATTATCTATGTCTCCACTCCAATCACTATCGCTATATCCAACAAGATTATAATCATTAGAAACTGAATAGAACAAGCCAAAATCAATTGTACCCTTCAAATAACGAAGAATTCTCTTTGCAGTTTTAAAATGAGTGGTTGTTGTAGATTTCATGTAGCGACTAACCAATCCAACTGCATGAAGAATATCAAGTCTCGTGCAAGTTAGATAGCGTAGACTTCCCACCAAACTTTTGAAGAATATTGGATCTACACTTTCGCCTTCTTCATGTTTGGACATCTTGATTTCGTATTTCGTTGGTATGTTTATCGGCTTACAGTTCATCTTGAACTTCTTCAGGATCTCTTTTGCATAGCTTTCCTGTGAAATGAAGATTTCATCCTTTTGTTAATTAACTTCAATGCCAAGGTAATACGCCATGAGCCCCATGTCTGTCATCTCAAATTCTTTCATCATCACTTTCTTGAATTCATTGAACATGCTTGGGTTGTTTCCGGTGAAGATCAAATCATCCACGTAGAGACACAATCAAAATATCTTCATTTTTGATCTTGATATATAGAGTGTGCTCGTAGGGACATTTGTTGAAATCATTCTCTTGGAAGTACTTGTCGATTCGGCTATTCCAAGCCCTTGGTGCTTATTTTAGCCTGTAAAGAGTCTTTTTCAACTTTAACACCTTGTCTTCGTGGCCTTTGACTTCATAGTCTGATGGTTGCTAAATGTAGACTTCCTCTTCAAGAACTCCATTTAGGAAGCTAGACTTTACATCTATTTGATGTATCTTCCACTTGTTTTGAGCTGCCAAATAAATTATTAGTCTAATAGTCTCCAATCGAGCGACAGGAGCAAATACCTCATCATAGTCAATTCCAACCTTTTGACTATATTCTTTAGCAACTAGCCTCGTCTTATGCCTTTCAATCTCTCTTTTAGTGTTTTGCTTTGTTTTGTACACTCATTTGACACCTATCGTGTAACACCCTTATAATACTTACTCTATACATACGTTACATGGGTAAATACGATTATAGCCGATGTATGCCAAAAAAATTTTCTATCTTAATTTAATGACTATAATATTACTAACACTTAATTAATCATTTTTACTTTTCCAAAAATTTCGGCAGCATAACGGCTATAAACTAACTAACCCATCTGCAAAGCAAACAATTCATAGCCCATTTTTGGGCACAATAATTCACACACAATGCAATATATTTTTCATTCAACCCCGATTCTCCACATATATAATAATTCACAAATATTCATTTATCAAAATATATACATAAATTCATTCATACAACCCCATATCTAAACTTATATATACATGTCATTTTATATAATAACCTACAATTATGTCAATATTCCGTCAACTCCCAAAAGTTGTATGTTTGCTCCTGCCTTTCTTGCTATTACCTGCATGCAGTCAAATAACTACGTGCTGAGTATTAATATGCTCAGTGGTGATTACTAATCTAAAAATTTCCACTGACATATTTTTTTCCATGTATTTATACATGCAATACTATTTTTAATACATTATTCAAATTCTCTCTTTAATACATTTATTATTCATTTTATCAATACTTTACTTTTATTTATCTTTAATTTACTATTTAATATCTTAATTAATTTTAACAATTTTCCTCAATTCAATTTTTTTTTCACTTTCCTCCTGAACTTTCAATTTCTTTCAATTCAGTTTCTTTTCACTTTATTTCTTTAATTAACCATTCATTTCTTTCTTCTTCTTCTTCTTCTTCTTTTTTTCAATCATTTATTTAATTAATTACAAATTTTACTTTAGTTCCTAAATTTTTATTTATTTACAATATTGCCATTGCTTTACATTTATTTACAAATTTGTCATTGTTTTACATTTATTTCCACTTTTGCCACTAATATTTTATTTTTCATTTATTTTATTTTTTTACTACATAATTTAACATTTTTCTTCCACTTTAATTTTGTTTTTAAATTTTTTTATTTTTGTCACATTTATCACTATTATTATTATACCATTTTTATCATTTTTATCATTTTTATTATAATTATTATATTTATCACTTATATCAACTTTCTCACATTTTCCACTTTTATTTTTCTTCACTTATTTCATTTTCATCATAATTTTCACTTCATTTTATTTTATTTTTTTATCATAATTTTCACTTCATTCATATCTACTATTTTTATTCACGTTTATCATTTTTATCATAATTTTTTTTCACATTTATCATTTTTATCATATATTTTCACATTTATCCTTTTTATCATATTTTTCTACTTTTATTCACTCTTGTCATTTTGATCTTATATATATATATATATTTATCATTTCGTTCATATTTGTCACTTTTATCATATTTATTCACATTTGTCACTTTTATCATATTTATTATAATGATCACTTATCTCATTTTTCTTACATTTTTTTCCATTTATCATATTTATTATATTTATCATTTTTCTCACATACTTCATTTTTAAAATACTTTTCACTTGCATCTTTTCTTATTATATTTTTCACTTAAATTATTTGTACTCCTTTTATTCACATTTTTCCCTAGTTTCAATCCGATAGAAAATCTTCAGACCGGATACATGGGACGTGGACCCAAAAGTCCACTACACTGAAAAGTAATCTCGAAGGACCACCCGAGCACTGCACTGTACACTGATCACTGAATCACTATCACTGAAGTAGACTGTCATTGGCCTACATAAACGAGTCGCCATGACCCGCACCGCGGTAATGGTGTCCCTATGGCTAGCCAATTATATCCTGAGCTAGATTTAACAATCAGAAAAATAACTAAGGACATTATTTTTTTTCTTCAATTCAATTTTCATTAATTTCATAAATTCCATTATTTTACATTATTAATCACATAATATTTTATTCATTCATAACAATTTTATCACTACCATAATTTTTCACACTTTGCATTCTAATATATCAATAATTCACTATGAACATTCAATTAAATTATTAAGCATCACTAAACACACTTTATTCATTATTTTTTTATCTCATGCATAATATACTCAATAATTGGAAAATTATTCAATATATCATTTAAAAATTCTCAATAAATTTATACACACAAAAAATCACATTTTCTTGCATTTCATAACTAAATTTTCATTTAATTAGCAAGAAAAATATTAATTTTTCCTTTTTCATATTTCGGCCTATAATTAATTTTCATCATTAAAATTTGTCTTTCATTCTCTAAATATTCCTTTCACTAATTTATACATTCCTTGTTCCATATATATCATAATATTACAATAAAATGTATTTATATCTTAATTTATTTTTTTCACATAATAAGGTCATATTTTCCAATTTCCACTAATTAATTTTTTATTGAAATTAACCATTCTAATTCACTTTTTATAATTCCTTAATCATAATTTAAGCATCAATTATCAATTACATGCAAAACACACAATTCCTAATTTCCATAACCTTAATTCATGCTTAATCAATGGAAATAAGTAGATTTTGAAATCACTAACCTTATTTCTTCTCTTTAGCTTTCTTAGGATTCCTTTTCCTTACCTTTTTCCTTTGAAGTTCCTTCTCTTCCTTGATTTCCTACTGTGGTCGAAAATTGCACTTCATTAATCCACCAATGTTTTACTTCCTTAACTCAAATAAACTTCATATTTATCATCTAAATATCTTAAACTACTTATTTGAACCATTAAACTAATTTTAAAACTATAAATTTCACTTACCTCTAATTTGTATCTCAACTTTTCTCCTTTAATTTTCTTCCACTCTATCCCTCCAAATGAAGATCAAAAGCTTCTACTAGCTACTAGAGATGCTGAATTTATATTAGGATGGTTGATTTTGGTGCAAAATTAGGAGAAAGGAGAGAAATTTGGTGGAGAAAATAGATGAAACCCATTTGTCCAAGGGGGAAGCATGAGAGGAAGAAGAAGGTGCTGGATTATCTAGTGAATTCTGATATTTTGAGCTTATATAGGTGGCTGGAATGGGCTGGGCTTGGGCCAAGACAAGTGATCCAATCCATTAGGCCCATTTGTGAATTTAAGGCCCAATTAAACACTATAAATTTGATCCAAATTTGATTCCATAATTCATAAAATATTTTTATATGTCTACACAAATTTTTTTAACTCAATCAGAGTTCATTTTCTGTCCAGCTCAGTTAAATCAGACTGATAATTCAATTTTCGGTGTTACCGTAAAATTCATTTTTCAATATCAAATAATCTTAAATATTATTTAGAGTCTATTCATATCTTAAAATAAATTTTTTAATATCGTTTGCTATTTTTCATAGTTTGATCAAAGTACGGTCAACCCATTATTTAATTTAATCGGGTCCCTTTTTTCTTAATTTTGACTTTTGAGGACTTATTTGACCTCATTTTCTCTCCAAATTTTTCCCTTAGACTATTTATAATATATATTTTCCGATAATCAAATAAAATATTTTTCACCAACGGGTGTATTTTTGACCCCCGGGTATACTGATCACTCTCAGAAACTACAGTTTACTACTAACTCGGTATTTGGGCCATTACATGTCGTCTTATGTCCCTTAGGAAGTGAGGTGAGTTCCCATATGTCATTCTTTTCGATAGCCTTGATTTCTTCGTCCATCGCATCTCTCCACTTCTTCTCTTGTACTGCTTCTTGAAAGCTCACTGGTTTACAATCGACAAACAGACAAAATAATGTAAGGTTATCTTTTCGTTCAGTTACCTCATAAAGATCTCTAAGACTTTGTATGAATGTCACAACTCTTTCACTTGATGATGACGAAGGTGATGAGTCTCCTTGAGTGGTTGGTGAAGTGGGTGGAGTTGTTGTCTCTTGTTGGGCTTCTCCAGGTTGTTTTATTGGTGTTAGCTCATCATCTTCAAACTGAGGAAAGAAATTGAAGTCATCTGTATGAGAGCTAAAATCCCATTCTCCTTCTTCATTGAATACCACATCTCGACTAATCACAATTTTCTTATTGTCTGGATTGTACAGCTTGTAGCTCTTTGAATTAGCATCGTAGTCGATGAAGATAAAACTCTCACTTTTATCATCAAGCTTCGTTCTTCTCTCATCTGGTACATAAACATGGGTTATACTTCCAAAGATTCTCAAGTGGAAAATGTCAGGCTTTCTTCCACTCCATGTCTCTTGTGGTGTCTTTTCCCATAAATTTCTTATTAGAGATCAGTTTAACAAGTAAACTGCATATGCCACTGCTTCTATCCAAAATTCCTTAGGTAATTTCTTGCTTTTATGCATGCTTCGTGTCATGTTGAGGATTATTCTGTTTTTTCTTTCTGCCACGCCATTTTGCTAGGGGATCTAGGAACTGTCATTGGTCGCCGAATTCCATTTGCTTCACAAAACTCTTGAAACTCCCTGGAAGTAAATTCTCCACCTCAGTCGGATCTCATGGCTTTAATTTTCTACCGCTTTCTCTCTCCACTGCAACTTTGAACTTCTTGAAAACTTCAAAAACTTCTGACTTCTGTTTCAAGAAATATACCCAGGTTTTTCTTGAAAAATCATCAATGAAGAGAAGAAAATAGCAACTGTTACCAAGAGAGCTTGGCTTGATTGGACCATACACACATCGGTATGGATGAGTTCGAGTGGCTTCTTGGCTCTTGACTCTGACTCCTTTGGAAAACTTTTCCTGAATTGCTTCCCGACTAGACAACCTTCAGTAAGTTGGTCAGGATGGTTGATGCGAGGTAATCCTTTTACCATCTCCTTCTTAGATAACAGCTCCAGACCTCCAAAATTTAGATGCCTAAATCGAAGATGCCAAAGCCATGATGCATCTTTGTAATAAGCTTTTAGGCACTTTGCAACATCATTTTGTATGTTGATCAAGAACATTCTATTCTTTGACATCGGCACTTTAGCAATGAAGTTATTTTTATCATCTTTTATAGAAATATTATAATCTTTCATATGAATATCATAACCTTTCTCTAACAGTTGTCCTAAACTCAAGATGTTACTTTTCATATTAGGCACATAGTAGACATTGGAAATAAATTGATGTCTCTCATTTTTTAAACGGATAAGGATGCTACCTCTCCCTTTCACTGCTATTGTGGAATCATCTCCAAACGAAACATTTCCTTTTGCTGACTCGTCTAGCTGCATGAACATGTCTTTCCTTCCACACATATGATTGCTTGCACCACTGTCAAGATACCAGGAACTTGCTTGGCCACCATCAATTTCGTTTCGTGCTAAAAGAAGAGTTTCTTTTCCATCTGTCTTTTCCTCCATGTAATTGGCCTTCTTCTCAATTTTGTTGTTGTGAGCTCTACATTTTGAAGCATAATGCCCAAACTTTTGAAAATTATAACATCGAACTTGAGATTTGTCATACCTTGAGTTTGGATTGATTCTTCCACAACCTTGTGTTGAGCTTTCTCCTTTCTCATAGTTGTTGTTGGAATTGTTGTTGTGGAAATTCCAACCTCGTCCACGACCGCGACTTCCACCTCCTCCATGACCTCTACCTCTGCCTCGGCCACGTTGGTTTCTCTCATTGCCTTGACTTTCATGCATATCCTTGAGTTGCAGCTTGAGGAGTTGCTCAGTAAGTCCTTGCTTCTTCTTATGCCTCTCTTCGTATGCTTGCAATGATCCTTGGAGTTGCTCGATCGTCGTTTCTTCCAAGTCTTTAGTTTCTTTAATCGACACGATAATGTGCTCATATTTGGGATCCAACGAATGAAGTATCTTCTCTATTATCCTCACATCTTCTAACTTTTTACTATTTCTTTTTAATTGATTAGAAACAGCTACTACTTTTGAGAATAATCCGAAATAGACTCAGATACTTTCATGTGTAAGGATTCAAATTCACCTCTTAATGTTTGGAGACAAACCTTCTTCACTTGCTCGGATCCTTTGTAAGAGGTTTGCAGCTTCTCCCATGCTTCCTTAATAAAACTTGCACTCGAAATATTTTCAAAGCCATCATCATCTAAAGCTTGATAGATGAGGTAGAGAGTCTTCTTGTCTCTCTTTCTTGAATTCTTCAAAGTTTTATTTTGATCTGGTGTAAGAGTAGCAAAAGCAGCATCATTCGCAGACTCGTTATAGCCTTTCTCTACAATATCCCACACATCTTGTGATCCAAGAAGTGCCTTCATTTTGATACTCCAATTGTCGTAGTTGTTGTTATTGAGTGTCGGGACTTGGAATGGTGTCATACCATTTACCATATCTCTCAATATAATAAGAATTTGCAAAATCTGATTGCACGAATGAATCCATAATGTCAAAAAACTTTGAAAGGGACAACTCAGTGAACTCGGCTCAACTTTATGAGTCAACTCAGTTTTCTGGTGGCACTGTTTCGGCAGTGCGTTTGAACTCCGATCGGGGCGATTTTGACTATGTCGAATTCCTCTTATCGAAACCTCACATTTGATATGCAATAGTGTATATTTTCCAACTAGCTCTGATACCACTTTGTTGGAAATAAAATACTCACACAAACAACTTTTATTCAAACTCAAGCAAATATTACAAAAACACTCTCACTCAACAAACAAGAAGCTACAACTCACTCTTATAAAACTTTATTTTTTCACTCACTTAGAAGTTTTTAATTTTTCTTAATGTTTAAACTAAAATGGTGAGGGGTATTTATACTACTTAAGAACAATTTTACACCACACAAATAAACTAATCCAAAATTATAATAATCATACACCTCATTCTTCTCCATTCTTCTCCATCCTTCTAATAATATTTTAAGTTATCATATGATTCACATGCATAATTACTACACTCTAGAAGATTCTAGATAGATGACTTATAATTTTTGACCTTTATTTTAGACTGGGACTCCAATTTGATTATATTTAGATTTGGGCTCCCATAATGGATCAAGTTTGTGATCCAACAAGATATACCTGAAATAAGACGCAATGAAATTGAGAAGAAAAAAAAAAGGAAACTGAAATGGTCACATTGTCGAAGAAAATCCATTGATATCTTTAATTTTTCGTAATAGCAAGGTGGATCTGCTTTTGGTCGGTGAAGGGAAAGAGTTTGCTTTTTTACCTCCGGAGTGTAAGATTTGAGAAGGCTTTCTTTTTTTTTTTCCTTCACATCATTTCGTTGAACTAAATTTTGTTCTATCACCTCATTATAATGACAGTATACCATCATAATGCCCCATTTGTCGAAAAAAACATTACAACTAAAATCACTAGGGCAATTGGATTTGACAAATCCAATTGTGGTTACTTAAAAATATCTATAAATTTTGAAAAATTTTGCAAATGATTTGATTTTTCATATTCTAATTGAAAGTCAAAATTTTCCTATTTTTTTATTAGATTTTTTTATTCTAAAACTATCTTTAAGCATAAAAATATATAAAAAATCATTTGTCCATTTTTTTTGTTTTATTTTCACTTATTTGTATTTCTGGTTTGAATATCAATTAAAAAATATTAATAAATTCATTTAAAAAAGAAAAAATATTAATGAATTAATTAATTTTTAAACATAATATAGATAATGAATTTATATAGAATTGTAAGAAAAAAAATTTGTAACTATTTCAATTTTATCAATAATAATAATTTTATCAATTGTGTTTTTCAGAAAATTTACTCTAAATTATATTATTTCACAATTAAATATAAACGTAATAAAAAATACTAAAAAATGTTTAACTAATGATAAATTACTAGTATTTAATAAATGATAAAATTAAAAATTATTTGTTAAATATATTGATTGTAGTCATTGAACCAAACATAAATATAAGGAAAATTACTTTATCAATTTATGAATTTTATATTCAAATAAAACGATATAATTTTTATAATTTATGGATTTCGCAATACTTTGATTAAAAATTCATAAATTTTATGAAATTCATGAATTTTAAAATCATTAAACCCAAACGAGGCGTAAAATATATGCATGCAAATAACAATTCGATCTAAACGTATTTGCATGTTATTTATGGTTGAATACTTCAACTTACTCCTCTCGGTATCATACTATCATGGATTATCTTTTCTTTTTTCTAATTCAAGGGATGGTTTTCATAACTATTGTAATTGCTGTTGTACTGTTGTAGTAGAAATACTTTATAAATGATATATAATGTAAAAGATAGCTTCAGATTCTTAGTAAAATAAAATGAATGGTTTGACACCAATTCTTATTGTTGCTAAACATGATACATGAATAATTCAATAGTTTGATATGAAAATGGAGATAACTAATAAGCCAATTAATTAATATATTACCATTATTAAAATATTGATGTGCACATAATATAAAAATATTAGAGTTATTTTGGAGTTGAAGAAAGTGTTAAAAAAAAGGCAATAGGTTATAAATACATCTCTGGACTTGCCCAAAAAGCCTCATCTGCATATAAATTTGATGAGTACAAAAACATAAATATTGAGGACAAAATAGAGCACAAAAATTCCTTATGAAATCCCAAAAAAGTGAAAAAAACCAAATCATAAAAGACTTTTCAAATTCTGGTACTCTCTCATCAATTTCCTCTCTGATCAATTGCACTCTACTCACCACTCTTCTTTTTTGATTCACCATTTCCACAACCCTACCAATTCTAATTTTCCTAGGTGAAGAATATTGATGAAAATTTTGGTTCTTTTGGGATTCATGTAATGTAATCATGTTCATTGTGAATGGTTCTTCGTGTTGGATTAGGTTTGTTAATTTGATTTGAAAATAGAAGGTATATATATCAATTGCAGATTTTTATTTTAATTTGGATCTTGAATATAAAAGCAATTATATATATATATATATATATATATATATATATATATATATATATATATATATATAATGGAATTTGATGTGTGAAGTTGTTAAATTCAAAAAATCACTAAAGTTTAGCAATTTATCCTATTGCGATCTAGACTTTGACCGTAAATGAGTATTTCGGTTATCTGTATTCTAGTATGGATATGTACTAATCAGAGTCTAAATACGGATAAATAAGTTTGAAAAAACTATTTTTCATATGATGATAAAAATTTATAATATAAAAGTTTAATTAAATTGATCAATTGTTGCGATTTCGTATTTGACACGCAAATTGAGACAACAGATCAAGCTTGGAATACGAGATTTTGGCAGTAAAAATATGATTTAAATATATCAAAATATAAAAAATATTATTTTAAATTCATATGTGGAGTTATAAGACGAAATTTTAAGGTTAAAGGTCCAAATTATGAAAATACAATTTTTAGTGTGAATTTACAACTTAATTTTTCTGATTACAAGTTAGAAAAATGAGTTCATGATCACAATGACGCCGATGTGATCGCAATTGAATTTTAAGATTTTTAAAACTGATAAATTAGAAATTGAACAGTAGAAGAATTTTTATGGATAAGATTAAAAAAATCACTATACTGTAAAAATATAATTTTTGTACCAAAAGTCGTTTTACGAAATTGAAAAGAACATTTTGAAAAAAATTTATTTTATAATTTTTAATATATTCAATTTAATGGAATTAAATTATTTGGAAGCTGAATTTTAGAGAATTAAATTAGTTCATAAATGAAATATTGTGATTGATTGAAATTAAGGAAAATAAAGGTTAATTAAGCTTTGATTGGGCCATTTATCAACTTAAAAAAATTAATTAAATTTTAATTAACCAATAGTAGATTGGATTAAGCTTAATCAAGATTAATTAGCCACTAATTAAGGCATACAAAGTCAAAATTGGATTTATCTCTCATTTTTAATTAAAAAAAAATCTTCCTTTTCTTCTTTCCTCTTTATGGCCGAACCATGTCTTATATTTTCCTTTGATTCTTCTATTTTTCTCCATAATTACCATCATCCAAAATTAAGGAGCAAGCGAAATTATATTAGAGTGAAGAAAAATTGGTGAAAAGTTTGATCGAATTCTCTAGCTTGTGGGGAGGTAAGAAATTTTTCTATTTTCTTATTTTTCTTCATGGCATGATATTGTTGAGTTTTTTTTTTTTGATAATTTTGCTAGAAATTTGAGAAAAAAATTGTGGAATTTGAAAAAACCATAAAATTAGGGTTTGGTAGAGAAAATTGAGAAAATTAGATAAAAATAAAAATTGAGTAGAATGAGATTTGAGGATGATAGATATGATAGAAAATTGATGAGAATAATTTTTAGAAATTTTTATGGAATTATTTGGAATTTTCCATAATTATGACCAAATTTTTAGAAATTTTTTTTGAAAGATTTATGCATTAAAATGATGATAATGGAGCTACATGGAGTGTTTTGAAGTGAAAATTAATTTTGGGAATGAGAGAAAATTTTAATATGAATTTTGGTATTTTTTGGATTTTTGGCATAATTATTGAAATTGTATTGGAAATTATGCAATATAACTTTGATGAAATTGGTGATGAAAAATGTAAGATAATAGGTCTAAGTAATTATAGAAATTTAGTTAGAATTTTTAGACCATTTATTGAATTAATATGAATTTTTGAGTTGAAAATAAATTTTTGGAGAAAAAATGGAAAATAAAAATATGAAGAAAAAATTAAATAAATTGAAAAGAAAAATTAGAAGAGAAAAGAAAATTTTAAATAATTTGAAAATTTCATATTAGTAGCACATAACGTAAAATAAGACTGGTAGAAAAATACTCGTATACGTGAAAGCCAGAAAAATTAAATAGGTAGTTTAATTTTTATTTAAATTTAATAATTTGTATTGGTTGTGTAAGCAATTAGGAATGTAATGGTTATTCAAGTGCGCTGTCAAAGTAGACACCAAGAGTAAAAAGAGAAAAAAAGTCGAAAGTTTTCGGTAAGTTACCATAAAAATTTCTGCATTAAATTATAATATAGACCAATTGTGATTTAAATTAATTTTTAAATGCGTTTTGGCATGAAATTGATTTGTATTTTAGAAACAAATATGTATATATAACATTTATGAAAATATTAAATATTTGGAAATTTCGTGAAAATATATTTTATAATAAAAAAATATTTTTGTAAAAAAATTGTATTGGTATGAAATAAATACATTGATATGAGATTTTAATGAAATAAATTTATTTTTCTCCATGTGGTGAATTTTTATGTCATTAAATAATTGTATGAGAAATTGATAACGATTATATTTATAAAAAGTTTTGTAAGATAAATGTTTTTAATATTTTATGTATATCAATAAACTCATATATTAGTCTAGACAGTAAGTTAAAAAATTATTGACATGCTAATAAAGTAAAAACTTAATGGTTTGTGATTATCTTGATTATAAGAGGTATTGTATGACTTAAGTAAGTATTTTGAACTATACATATTATTTAATTACCGATCATATGATTATATTGGATCGAGAATGATCATGTAGTTATCTTATATCAAATGATATTATTTAGAGTTATGTGATTAATTTTAATTCTGGTCATGTGATTATCTTGGACCTTGAAATTTTTGTCGTTTGACGGTATCGCTTGTTTCTTTAAGAGTAAATCTATGGTTTATTAATATATGAGTTGAATAAAATTTTTATTTAACGAATAATTAAAATTTTTATTGCATTTATTATATATTTGTGGTATTAATATCAATAGTTTTGGTTTCGCAAAATTTTGTTTAATGATTTATATCTATTTTATATATAAATAAATAATTTCTTAATAGTTTTGATATAAGAATTTTTTTTTAAAATTTCGTTGATTTTAAAGTGTATTTTTTCATTTAAAATAACTTTTATTATAAGTTTTTACATTATCGAATTTTATATTCAAAATGAGAGTTTATTTTCTTTCGCATAAAATAATATATTACATTATTAAATCTTATCTCACTATTTTTATACTATGATATTAATTTATATGCTCATGCAAATAACTTATATATATATATATTTTAAATAAATATTTTGTAATATTATTTATCTGACCATGTACAGTAATGCATACAGTTAGATAAGGGGTATTACATATCCTACTATGGCTATTTGTCCTTGATATTAAAGGTTGATTATCGAATTGAATTGCATGTATTGGAGGAAAATTGGAGTGCGGAGATGGGAATAGTAAATATTAGATGAAAATTGTGGCGACAGGTAAAGAATATATATATATATATATATATATATATATATATATATATATATATATATATATATATATATATATATATATAATTTAGATTAATGTATGAGTTTAATATATATAAGTTATAATATATAAAGTATGCATATAGTAATATTTAAAATTTAAATTATTTAATATATTTATAAGTATAAAGTAAAATATCTAACTATAAATATATAATTATAGTGTAAAAGTATATATATATATATATATATATATATATATATATATATATATATGATTATAGTATTTACATAAATTACAAAATAATAAATATATAAATTTATTAAGTATATCAATTATATATTTTTTATTTATTAATATAATTTATATTTATTATAAAATATAATTAGAATAAGTTATAAATGCTAAAAAATATAATTACTGATAAAAGAAAATTAGTCAAAAAAAAGTAGCAATATATATTACAAATATTTGTTTATTTGCATATTAATAACAATAATAGTTGATTGACTTGATGATGAGTTTATTTTAAATTTATAAGGAAGTCATTGATTTAATTCTCTACACCACTATACTAAAATTTTTAGCATATAAATTTTTTAATTATTTGATTTAATTATTATTATAAATGTCATATTAATTTTTTTAACTAATTAACAAATTTATAATTTCAATTTTATGGATTAAAGTGTATATAATTATAAGTTTAGGTTATATTATTTTTGTAAAATGAAACTATAAATGTTATAAATAATATTATATATAAATTATTTAATTTTTATATATAGTAAATTTATATATATAAAAATATAAGTTTTTTCAGCACAATATTTGTTTTAGAACATTTTGATATAATTCAATATAATTTATTGTTCGGATATCACTAAAAGATTGAGATTATTCAAAATTAAAATCAACTGTATAATTTGGTTCGGTTCTAGTTAAAAAATGAATTGTACATTTCAGTTCTGAATTTTTTCATTAGTTCTTTGGTCCAATTCAAAATATTTAGAATTTGTGTACAATCTTACTCTAAAGTTAGCTTTTTAGTTTCTATTTTTTCCCAATCTCCTCCACCGTTGTTGGCTCCCTACCTCTATTATTGTAATACCCTCTTACCCTTCTATTTAACATTTGAGTAAGGTGATACAACGACCTGTTATGATAATAATAATAATAATAATAATAATAATAATAATAATAATAATAATAATAATAATAATAATAATTGTCATCATCATCATCATCATCATCATATTGACTAAATAACAACTATAACTAATTTATTAAACAATTGAGTCTATTAAATATATATAACTGCATTTACATTATTATACAAAATCCAATCCTATTGGGTGGCTCAGGCTATTGTGTTGCTCTAACTATGGGTTCCACTAACTTTTGTAACTCTCCTATTATGTGCACCACTATTGGGCGTCAAAACAAACTTGAGCAAGAGAAAAAAATAATTTATGTGTTGAGTTTGTGCTTAGTAGTGTAAGTTATACAAAAATAGATTGATAATATTTATACTTGATTTATATAAACACCTTTAGACACCTTTCTAATATCCAACATAATACATATAACAGAAAATCTTGCATTTCTATCATCAGAATGTAAATCACATAATAAATAATCATGTCTCTAAAACATACAATAGTAAAACACAACCATGCAACATTAGCGCTCCACATATAATGAAAATCAAATTCTCATACAGATTAGTCAAAGTTATTTAGTATATCATATGATGGAACACTTAACTTTTAGGATTTAGAAGTTGTATGAATTTTAGAAAGAGAGTTTTGGTTTTTAGTGTTTTAAAAATAATTTAAGTATTTAGGTTGTAAGTGGTTTTACACCCGTGATTATGATGTCATGCACATGAAGATTTTGCCAAGGTCCAAAACAACAGAGTTTTGAATATGACATGATCGTTTTAAGAAGAGAGAATTTCACAACTGTGAATGGTGTTTTATGCCTGTAAAAGTAAGTCACGCCCATGAATGCAAGTCAATTGGCCATAAGCAAATGTACTTTTTTATTTCCTATGCATCATATCTTACTTTAAATCCACTTTCACTACCCCTTATCACCTTCTGATACACTTCAAGATTTATTGGTCATCTTATCCACCCCTTGTTAACCTAAAATGCCATTGTTGAAAGCTTGAGAAACATGAAAACTTATGTGAGTTTTTTAAGTAGAAGTAGAACTCGGTTTTTAGGTTAGTTTTGGTTCGTTTTATGTTATATAGTTCTGATATGAATGTTTTTGTGATGATATGATCTACTATAGAGCAATGACCACATCACAAAGGGGAAACCAATCTTGAAAAGGTTGGATGGTTAGTTAAGACTCTATTTTGGTGAAAAATATGTACATATGGGTATATTAATTCTTTTTCCATGCATATTGATATATTTTGTATGTTGTAAATGTGAGTGAAATGACAAAGACATATTACAAATGATAAATAACATGAAAAAATGGGGTTTAAGTGTTAAAATGGTATATGTGGTATGTTATGGTTTAACATGACCTAGAAACATATTTAATGATCTAAATATTGTTTAAACATATCGTACACATAGTATAAGTATAAAAGTGTTGATAACAATGATTAACACTTGTCAATCTTTAGAGATTTTACATAAAATGCATGAATTCTTTATTTTCAAGTTGCTAAAAATGCATGATTCATGTCCTGAACAAGGATATCACGGTCGTGAATGTCAAGGCCAAGTGAACTTATATGAATCCACAATTTTACAGTTTGGTGTCACAGTTGCGAAGCCGTGATGATGGGGTGTCATAGCCGTGAAGAGGTAATTTAAGCTCATAAATACTTTGTTTCTTTCATGTGATGGTTCATAGGTAAGATAACCGTGAAAGTATACCTTTATGGTCGTGAATAAGTAGTTCACACTCGTAAAGCATGACAAATGTATTATATGTATATTTTGGTTTATGATCTTAATTAATGGTTCGTTAAATGCATATCATAGGATTTATGTTGATATGGAATATAACATATGGATTATATAATTTGACATTTATATGTTAGTATGAAAATGCATAAATGAGATATAATGCTCGTAACAACATGTGATAAAATGAATTCAAAGATAAAATTTACGGTTAAATGCCAAGTTCTCTAATCTATGACTCAATATAGGATATATGGTATACCATTGAGCGGGTTACGGTACCATATAATATATTTATATAAGCTTTGGTAGCTAAAACTCATGTTAGAATGCCATTGACTTAAGGGCTTAGATGAAAATTTTTTACAGTTAACTAGCATGGGGGCTAAAGCTTTAGTTCAAGTGCACCTGTTCCATAATGTGCACCTGTTCTATAACTCGCATCCAGATAGTTCGGTTTAGAATTTTAGGCGAAGTTATAGTTAAAAAGGGAAGATTATGGTTTGATGTAACAGATGATAATGAAATGCTAATATTAAGTAAATGATATGATATTAGGTATATGAAATTTATATTTGTATATATATTAATTATTATATGATGAATATGGTACTTATAGATATGTTGTTTTGGCATCAATGCATGTAACGTATAAAATGTATGATTCTATAGACGAACATGAGATATGTGACAAGGCTTGGTTTAACATTATATTAACTGCTGAATTTTTATATACATATATACCACTAAACATTAATTTGCTTAGCATGTGGTCTTCTTGCATTCAGATTTTGGAGCCTAACTAGTAACACTATTGATAAAAAATGAAGTAAGCCTATACAGAGATCAAACAGTGCTACCCATGCTTGGGTTGGTTTTCATTCATGACACATTTTGTACTTTTTTTGTTATTATACATGTCTTTTGTATTAAGATCATATAATAAGATTTTACTATATGTATTTTATAATACAAGGTTGGTAAAGCAGTAAACATGTTTTATATTATTATAACGATCAGTTAGATCTAGTTATTTTTATTATGGTGGATTTTTATGCTTTACTTGCACAATAATGTCTAAGAAGATTTTAAAATAAGTTTTTTTTTTAATTTAAACAGTCTTTCACAAAAATATTTCGTAGCATCCATTGGTACAATTGAGAGTTTTTCTGGCTGTATCGATGAGTGTTGCATATCATATGTTCAATTAGTTTGCATGTTTTGTCTCTACATAAATAAGTTATGGTTCTTATTTAAATTGTGCAAGCAACCTAATATGTCTTTTGACATTTTAGCGTAAAAACGGAGAATCATGCCTTTAGCATTGTTAGCAGATAAAATATGCTCGTATCTAGCAAAATTAAGATTACTTAAAGATCAATATGTTTGCCAAGTAGGTCATAATAAATAATTATATAATTTACCTGGTTTTCCCATAAATTGCCATATTGAATAGATCTTAGGGAAAACACAAGGAGTAACCGTATAAGAAAAGTGTTTGTATATCTCAACTGAAAGCTGAATATCCGAAATCTTTCAGCAAAAGCCAAATATCCTTATTGAGATAATAACAATTCTACCATATTTTAATCTAGGTATAATTATGGGTTGTGACATACGTATTCACACATAATTCAGTATAGGCATACTCAACGGTTGATATGTCATATTTTAAGTATTATTACTTTTTCCACCATTATTAAATTTATGTTTACTGGTCTTAACTACCAAGTTTTTTAACATGCATTACAGAAATTTCAGGTGCACTTCAGACAAACATATAGCTGATGAAATCATAACAAATACATTCTTAGCAAACATATGAAACACACATATATACTAACCTATATAGACTTTATACTAAACACATACTAGACATATATTACCCGTATACACATATATATAACCAACACATATATCACATGACATCTTAATACAATTTGGCATTATATTTATAGAACAATATTTATTTGTTATGCAATCATAGTACTGTATTCATAAATCACATTGAATTTCAAACAAACCAAGTAGCCACTGAATACATATATTTATGCATATCATTTACATGTTTTGTCTTCTTATTACCATGTCTTATCCTATTATTTATATACTTCTATTATCGACTATAGACTTACTATATCACTACTAGCATGCATACAAACATTCCTATTATTCATGCATTTTACATGGCCAATCAATCACAAAAAAAATAAAGAACACATTTCTCATTAAATTTATCTATTACCTCATGCTCAATTTCTAAATTCTCTATTCCTTGTTTATTTTAGTTTTAGTTCCTTTATTGAATTATCAATACTTAATTCGATTGTTCATTAAATAAATTTTATAGAAATAGAATTATCAATACTTAATTCGATTGTTCATGCAACAATACAATTAAGCAAGTTTTTATTAAAAGTTTCAATAAAATTTTATGGATATTATCATAAAACAAATAGAAATCTATTTGCTTTGCATCAAAATTCTTCCTTTTTCCCCCCTCTCTTCTCTTCCTCTTGATGAGGCAGTCATCCCTCTTTCAAAAATACAAATACTTATTCATTAGTACCTTACAAAATCACACTTTTTTACTTTAGACAAACTTGTAGGCTTACTTTGCACATGAATTTCAAATTGTCAAACATTGAAATTGAATTTTTATAAAAATTTTAGGTTTATATCTTAGCTTTTATATAGAAATTGAAATCATTTAAATTCGAGACCTATAACTCCACTTATAGCATAAAAAGCCAGATTGCTCTACACTAGAAAATCTAGATAGTCTCCCTACCTAGTATTACATAATTTTTTTGACATAGATTTGTGGATGAATTTGAGGTAGATTCCTTTTTATAAATTATTGATATTTCTCTCTAGTTTACACTGAAATTAAAATTACCTAAATCTAAGGCCTACAACTCATATTATTATAAAAAAAAGTGAATCATGTTTACAAAAAATATTTTGGGTAGTTTCTATTCCTTGTATTTCTTGAAATTTTAAGCTTCGTAGATTTTGGGATTGATTTCTTAACAAAAGTTATATATCTATGAGTAAACTTTCCATATGACTTTGTATCACCTAAAACAGAGTTTTATAGGGAAAAATATAGCCAAATTATTGTAGACAAGTCTATTACAATATTTCTTTCTAGTTTTAAAGGCAATTCTTTTATCTGGGATTGTGCCCCATTTTTAATCTAGTTAGAGGAAGAATTATTTCTCTTAGTCTTCTTGAGAGTTGTAGATATATGTCTTACAAAATTTTTAATTATATCTTTCTGATTTTTATAGGTCAATTTAGGCTAATAATTTTGAAAACTATTCAGCATACCCAAAATATGGGCAGTTTCATTATTTGGTATTACACTTAGATTTCAATCTAGAACACCATAGAATTTGATATAGGGTCCTTTAGAAAAATATCAGTTCTAGGTTTTAGGTTTAAGTAGGATTTGGAACCACATCAATATGAGATCTATAACTTGACTTATTGCAAAAATAATACGAATTGTTCATCTAAACTCAAAGTTTAGCTTACCTTCTCTCCTTTCTTTTTCTTTTCTTTCTTATTTTGTTGATCCATAAAGATTAGGTATTACCCTCCATATTAGGTTTTTCACCATAATTATGTCTTATCTCCTTCCATATATACATTACCGAACCACTTTTTTTTTTCTCTCTCTCTCTCATTTCTTTTCTTTTCCTTTCTTATTTTTCTTCTTCTTTTCTCACATTTCTCTCTCTTAAAATGGTCTTTGAGCAAGCTTTGACAATTAAAAATGTAATGCATTTCAATCTAGACTTGCATAATTAGTGTGTCTTATGGTCAAGACTAAAATTATCAAAGTCTAAATTCAGGATTATGAGCTAATAAAAGGATTTTACGTGGATTTTAATAAATTATAGATGTTTTATAAAAAGGTAAAAGATTTGGTAAGTTTAAAAAGAAAAAGATAAAAACCAACTGTTTGGCAAAAATAAGGAGGAATTTATATGGTAATTTTCCATGAGATATACATGACATCTATAATGAGATCAAGAGGATGAAAACGTGATATGGTATGAGTAAGTAATGAAAGATATAAGCTCATTTTTCTAAACTAGGACCAGAAATAAGATATATGATATGTCATTAAAGGGTTGAATGATACTGTAGAGATTGATTTATATACTCAGTCAGGGTGACTTAAGATCGAGTAAGAGTGCTTTTGACTTGAAAAGATCAGTTGAGCATGCACAGATAAAGGATAAGGTGACTTATAATCGGGTAAGAGCACCTTTAATCCTAAAATACATCCAGTTGATTTATATACTCAATCAATGTGGCTTAAACTCAGGTGAGAGCATCCATGTTTCGTAACATGTATCCAGATAGTCTAGCTTAATGTTTTGGGCAAAGAAGAAAAATCATATGGAAAATTTGATATATGGATTTTATTGAAGTAAATAAATTGTTTTTTTATGATGATATAAATGTTATGTGTTAGTATGATAATCAATGGTTGCCATGATTAATTACTAAGCATGATCATGAAGATAAATGAATGTCATCTTGTATGTTTAGCGAGGGTTACATCATGGATACACGAGAAAAAATATATTTCACAATTGTTTACCATGCTTTTGAATGTGAAAAATGCGTGAGTTAACATGTGAGATGAAAGTGATATGAAATTGGTATGACATGTAAGAGTTATCATTATCATTAAAATTAATATTGATTAAAATATGTGTTAGTTAATAGTTAAGTGCGATAAAGTGGTGTAACACATTAAGGCATATAATATGATCGTTCTTATTGCATGCAGGAGTACTTTAATGAAATTATGTAGATAAAATAATAAATCAGATATGAAATATGTCATGGATATAAATATGCTTATGCATGCATGGTTACACTAGGATTTAATATGCCTACACACACATTGTAACACCCCTTAATCTAACAGAATATTTGTCAGATCAAGAGGTGCCTCTGGCTGACTTACTGAAACGCCTGCGCAGGACTTACAACCATGTACTAATATATGTATTTATACTAACTAGATATGCATACATAATATGTATTTATACTAACTAGATATGCATACATAAAACTTTCATAAAAGTTATACAAAATACAAACATAAACCGTTTAGAAACAAAATGCAAATACTCAGGTTACTGTTGCTTTGCTCTGATGTGGGACCCACTAGTTATGTGGTACTAGATATAACTTTTATCGCTCTGCACCCTTCTATCTACAATCTGCGCGAGAGAAAAACACTCATGCGCTGAGTAAAATCCTCAATGCTACAAGCTTTATAATGATAGCCTCATAATATTCATATCAACTTATCTAATATTACAATATAACTTTATATATATATATATATATATATATACACTTAATTTAGCTACCAGAACATGTCTTTTTAAATCAATAAAATAAACATATTTAACATTATATTCATATACTATAAATTTAAATAGCTAAAATAGTTCAACCTATATTTCTAGATGTCATATTTATATTTATCATAATAACATGTTAATATCACATTATTTTATCAGATTTTTCAAGTTTATTACCTGTTGTGCCTATAAATTGACTACCTAGACTTAGTACTAGGGAGACACAAAGGGTATCCATATGAATAAGACGTCTATCCGTATGTAGATGTCAAATATCTGTATAACCGTATGTTCCGACTGAGTCGGATGTAACTGTATATTCCAGAACAACATGATAATCCGTATGACTCTATTGGCATGCCAACAAGTCTACCCTATTCTAGTCCAGGTTCATTTATGGGCCTACATAGCATCCAATTGTACATGTTATCTCACACATAATATCAAAATAAACATTCAAGAAATACAACATATATACTAATCATACACCTTATGCATACCCACCATATACCTCATATAAACCCACCATATACTTTATATATACCTACCATATACCTCATATAAACCCATCATATACCTTATATATACCCACCATATACCTCATATAAACCCACCATATACCTTATATATATCTACCATATACCTCATATAAACCCATGTACTATGTAACATTTATACAAAATATATTCATCACATCAATAAAACAAACAATTTCATATTTTATATTAATTCACCACCATATTAGCATTCATAATACCATATTAATTATTATTTAATAGAAGTCATATTATATTCCATATTTTATCATGACTATTATTATAAAGCTTATACAAACCTGTTTATGCCCTTTTTTGATTTATCGGGTCCTTGCCCTTATCTACTTTATCGCAGTGTCTGACAATAATTAAATTGCTAATTACTTATTCCTGTCAATAAATATTTATATTTATTTTAAAAATTAAATCTCATAATAAAATTTTACAGTTCTTACATACACATTTAATGCGTAATTCACCATTCCCGGTTGTCCAATTCTTATTACAATGCGACCACTTATTTTTTAATAATATTTTTCTTTTCCTCATCTTTTTGCCATATTTTCCTATACTTAATCCATTATCCAACTATTCATCTTCAAAATTCTATCTAATTAAATTTCCTTATTTTCCTTCTCCATAATTTCCCTCAATAAATTTAATTTAATTTTTTAATTTTTTTTCTCTTAATAATTATATATATATATATATATATTTTTTTTTTCCAATTTTCCACTCAAAAATTTTCATTAATTTATCAATTTCTCTAAAATTCCCCAAATAAATTCCTATAATTATTTCAATCCATAATCTTTAATTTCCAACTACTAATTTTACTTAATTAAGTCCAAATATTCAAGAATTAATTTTTCAAGAATTCGTCCATACTTTGAAAAATTCCCAAAATTTATTTCTTCACTCCCAAAAATTATTTCACACCTCTAAACATCCCAAATAACTCCAATTTTATCAAATCAAGCGATGGTTTACCCAATTTCTTTATCCAAAAATTTGGACATAATTATGGGAAATTTCTAAAAATTCCAAAAAAATTCCTAAAAATTATTTTTACTCATTTCTCATAACTTCTCATCAATTTCATCTCTAAATTCCTCATTTTTCATTTTTATACAATTTTCATATTGTTCCTCCATCAAACCCTAATTCTCCATATTTCAAATCTAATACAAATTTTACAAACATCTTAAAAATCAATCCAAGACAATCACCCAATCAACTCAAATTCAACTAAAAAAATCTAAAGAAAAATTTAGAGAATCTCACCAATAAAAATTTATGGAATTTTGGCCAATGGAAAATTTTCCACCAAATTTTCTTCTCCTTTTTTTGTTGCTCCCTTATGCTTGGATAATTAATCATTTATAAGAAAAATAAAAGAGAGCTTAAGGAATTCATCCATGGTGGCCGGCCAAATGGGGAGGAAGATGGGAAATTTTTTGTTGATATTTTGGTAGAGAATTCTAGATTAGAAATGGGGATAAGGTCAATTGACTTTATATACCCATAATTAGTGACTAATCACCTTTATTAAGCTTAATTTCACTTTCTATTGACTAATTAAAATGTTAATTAAGAGATAAGCTTGACAAATGGTCCAATGGTAGCTTAACTAATTTTGACTTGATCAAAATTTCCACCAATCACATAATTTCTTCAATTTAATTCAAGATATAATTTATTTCTCCAAAATTCAATCTCTAAACAATTTAATTCCATCAAATTGCATATACCAAAAATTTTAAAATAATTTTCTCTTCAAAATGGTATTTTCAATTTTATGAAATGACATTTCAGTTCCTTTGATTCTACTCAGTTCGGTTCGGTTTCAGAATACTCACTCTACCTTCTATCAAAAGGAAAAAAAAAATAAAAAATAAAAAAGAGAGAAAAAAGTGCGTTCCCCGTCTGCGAATAAAAACCGTAAAATTTTAGACACCATTGCTTAGGAGGATTATGAATTCGTGAAACCCTACTTGGAACCTGGAAGAGGTAGAAAAGGAGGAGAAGAAAAAAAAAATTCAGACAGAATCCGCGGATCACCAATACCTAGGTATCTGGAACTCTTGCGAGCAAGGTACGCAATCACGTCTTAATCCTAAACTGAAAACTTTAAACATTAGTTTCAAAGAGTCGATTCTCTTCCTTTCTTTTTCGGCGTTCTTCAAAATTGAACAATGACTACCGCAACACAAACACGAGATAGTGATGGTCTTAAGAAACTGGAATATCTCTCGCTTGTATCCAAGGTTTGTACGGAGCTCGAAACTCACTTAGGGTTTGGAGACAAAGTATTGGCAGAGTTCATCACCGAATTGGGCCGCAATTGCGAGACCGTCGATGAATTTGATTCCAAACTGAAGGAAAATGGTGCTGAGATGCCTGATTACTTTGTGCGTACACTTCTAACTATTATTCATGCCATCCTTCCTCCCAAAGCCAAATCTGACAAGGAATCAATTAATACTGACAGCAGTCCTCTCTCTGATCCTAAAAAATCCAAGTACAAAGCTCTTGCTATAGTCGATACGAAGGAGAGAGTCAAGGAGCTCGAACTGGAACTTCAAACGGAGGCTAGGGAGAGAAGGAATCTCAGGGAAAGAGAAGAGGAGGATAGGAACAGAGATAGGCATAGGCATAGGGATGGGGATAGATCTGATAGAGATGGAAAGCGCAGAGATAGAGACTATGTTGATGGTCATGATGATAAATGGGGTGATTATCGGAGTAGAGGAAGGCACAGGGATAGGCATGACAGGAATAGGAGAGATGGGAGTGAAGAAAATGGTTATTATGACAGAGACGATGGTGAAACTGAAAGGGATTGGAGGAATGGCCGTCACAGTTCCAGTGACCCTGAATTGTACAAGGTCTATAAAGGTAGGGTGTCAAGAGTAATGGACTCGGGTTGTTTTGTGCAATTGAATGATTTTAGAGGCAAGGAGGGTTTGGTTCATGTTTCACAGATCTCAAGTAGGAGGATTGGTAACGCCAAGGATGTTGTAAAGCGAGACCAGGAGGTTTATGTTAAGGTGATTTCAGTTTCAGGACAGAAGTTGAGTCTTTCCATGAGGGATGTTGATCAGAACACAGGCAAGGATTTGCTTCCTTTGAAGAAGAGCTCGGATGAGGATGATACTTTTAGGATCAACCCCTCAGGATCCAAGGAGGGACCAGGGACTAGAATGGGGCTTTCTGGGATAAGGATCAGGGAAGAAGATGATGCTGTTCCATCACGAAGGCCGTTGAAAAGAATGAGCTCACCAGAGAGATGGGAGGCGAAACAGTTGATTGCCTCAGGAGTTTTTAGCGTCAAGGAGTACCCAATGTATGATGAGGAAGGAGATGGGCTGCTTTATCAAGAAGAGGGAGCAGAGGAAGAGCTTGAAATTGAGTTAAATGAAGATGAGCCGGCATTTTTGCAAGGGCAGACTCGGTACTCTGTTGATATGTCACCAGTTAAGATTTTTAAGAATCCAGAGGGATCATTGAGTCGTGCTGCTGCACTTCAGTCTGCACTTATAAAGGAGAGAAGAGAAGTAAGAGAACAGCAACAGAGGACAATGCTTGATTCAATTCCAAAGGATCTTAATCGTCCTTGGGAAGACCCAATGCCTGATACTGGTGAGAGGCATCTTGCTCAGGAGCTTAGAGGTGTTGGCTTGTCTGCTTATGACATGCCTGAATGGAAGAAGGATGCATTTGGAAAAGCTTTAACATTTGGTCAAAGATCAAAGCTATCCATTCAGGAACAGAGGCAGAGCTTGCCAATCTACAAATTGAAAAAAGAGTTAATTCAAGCTGTACGTGATAATCAGGTCCTAGTGGTTATTGGTGAGACTGGTTCGGGTAAGACTACCCAGGTAACACAGTATCTTGCTGAGGCTGGTTATACAACAAAGGGTAAGATAGGATGTACTCAACCTCGTCGTGTAGCAGCAATGTCTGTGGCGAAGAGGGTGGCTGAAGAGTTTGGTTGTCGTTTAGGGGAGGAGGTTGGATATGCCATACGTTTTGAGGACTGTACTGGACCAGATACTGTGATCAAGTACATGACTGATGGTATGCTGCTTAGAGAGATTTTGATTGATGAGGATCTTTCTCAGTACTCAGTGATAATGCTCGATGAAGCTCATGAGAGGACAATCCACACTGATGTCCTTTTTGGATTACTTAAGCAGCTTGTGAAGAGGAGATCCGATCTTCGCCTGATTGTCACATCTGCCACACTGGATGCGGAGAAATTTTCAGGGTATTTCTTCAATTGCAACATATTCACAATTCCTGGGAGAACTTTTCCTGTGGAGATATTATACACCAAACAGCCAGAAAGTGATTATTTGGATGCAGCTTTAATCACTGTGCTGCAAATCCACTTGACCGAACCGGAAGGTGACGTACTTCTTTTTCTGACTGGTCAGGAGGAGATTGATTTTGCTTGTCATTCGCTTTATGAGAGGATGAAAGGACTGGGAAAAAATGTTCCTGAATTGATTATATTGCCTGTTTATAGTGCCCTTCCCAGTGAGATGCAGTCCAGGATTTTTGAACCTGCCCCTCCAGGGAAGAGAAAGGTGGTTGTAGCAACCAATATTGCAGAGGCTTCTTTGACAATTGATGGGATTTTCTATGTCATTGATCCAGGCTTTGCTAAGCAGAATGTATATAATCCAAAGCAAGGGCTTGATTCTCTAGTTATAACTCCAATTTCACAAGCATCTGCCAAGCAACGAGCTGGACGTGCTGGGCGCACTGGGCCTGGGAAGTGTTATCGGCTATACACAGAAAGTGCGTACCGTAATGAGATGTCTCCTACCACGATTCCAGAAATTCAAAGAATAAATCTTGGGACAATTACACTCACAATGAAAGCAATGGGAATTAATGATCTCTTGTCTTTTGATTTTATGGATCCACCATCACCCCAGGCCCTCATATCTGCCATGGAACAGTTATACAGTCTAGGGGCCCTGGATGATGAGGGGCTTCTTACCAAATTGGGAAGGAAAATGGCAGAATTTCCTCTGGATCCGCCACTGTCCAAGATGTTGCTTGCAAGTGTAGATCTTGGGTGTAGTGATGAGATATTGACAATTATTGCCATGATACAAACTGGTAATATATTCTACAGGCCTAGAGAAAAACAAGCTCAGGCAGATCAGAAGAGGGCAAAGTTTTTCCAGCCTGAGGGAGACCATTTGACCTTACTTGCTGTTTATGAGGCCTGGAAAGCTAAGAACTTTTCAGGGCCTTGGTGTTTTGAGAATTTTGTTCAGTCTAGATCCTTGAGGAGGGCACAGGACGTTAGGAAACAGCTTCTTTCAATTATGGATAAGTATGATCTTTAACTTCTATTATTTTTTCTCCTTTTTGAAGGATAGTTGAAGTCTTTGTTCAATGCTGTTATTAACTATTCTCATTGTTTAACTAGTGAAGCTTATTGATTACAACTCTTGAGTATGGTTTGTTTGGCTGTAAATATCTGTTGTCTTATATATTGAGTGCCTTTAGGTGTTCTCATATCTTTCAGAGGTATGTGAGTGTCGTCAAAATACAGTTGGGATGGTAGCATTCTGGTCACTGGTCATCGGGATATAAATGTTATGATTTGTATATAAGATGTTTTTTCAGTATATATCGAGCACTTTTTAAGTGCTCTTTTATCTTTTAGACTTCAGAAGCATGTGAATTTTGTAAAAGTTCAATTGGGATGGTAGTAATCTGGTGACAGTCATTCAGATATAAATGATATGACTTGTATAGAGGACGTATTTGTTCAGTATATGTCTAGTGCTTTTAAGTGCTCTGCTATCTTTTAGAAGGTGTGGATGTCATGAGGATATAATTGGGATTGGAGCATTCTGGCCATTGGTCTTCGAGATATAAATGTTATGACTCATATAGGACATTGTTCGTTCATCATATGTCAAGTGCTTTTAAGTGTTCTCTTATCTTTTATAAGCATTGTAGATGCCGTGAAAATGCAATTGGGATTCTGGTCATTGGTCACTGTCTCTCACTGAGATTTGTATGACTTACATGTAGGACGTAGTTTGTTCAGGATAAGTTTTTTTATCTTTTAGTAGGCTACCTTTCTTTGGGGAAATGCTGCTACAAGATATTTTAGGACTTTGCTTTACCAATTTTTAAACCAATCTTGTCCGTTGCTTGATATTGGCTGGCTTTCGATTTCAACTTTTCCATTTCATCCATATATTTTATATTTGCTGAAATATAGTCTCTTAATTTTTTTTCCATTACAATTATATCAATAATAGCCATGATGAAATGTGCTCATATTTAGCAGTTTGCATTTGATGCTCTTCTGCTGGTCTTTTTTTTCTTTTTTTTTTCCCTTTTGGGTGTGATCTCTTTGCTGATGGGTGGATTAGAATCACTTGATCAATTTCACTACTAAATTTTCTTATGCATGTGCTTCTAACTCGATTACTATTATGTCTTTTCAGATACAAGTTGGATGTTGTTAGTGCTGGAAAGAATTTCACAAAGATAAGAAAAGCTATTACAGCTGGATTCTTTTTTCATGGTGCAAGAAAGGACCCGCAAGAGGGTTATAGAACCCTAGTTGAGAACCAACCTGTTTATATCCATCCAAGCAGTGCTCTTTTTCAGAGACAACCAGACTGGGTCATCTACCATGAACTGGTAATGACTACAAAGGAATACATGCGTGAGGTAACTGTTATAGATCCCAAATGGCTTGTGGAGCTTGCCCCAAGATTCTTTAAGGTGGCAGATCCAACGAAAATGAGCAAGAGGAAGCGTCAAGAACGGATTGAACCACTATATGATAGATATCATGAACCTAATTCATGGCGATTGAGTAAAAGGAGAGCATAATATTTGTTCAAAGAGCTTGTTGGTATCAGCTGGTGTAATTGTACATATTTTCCTGGAAAATTATGACATAGGTCGTGAAATTTTTTTCAAATCTTAGAATGGTCGCTAATACTGCTGACTCTTTGGTAAGGTTTTGTGTAATATTATGTTCTTATTTCTTGTTATATTGAAATTTTGATTGGGGAATTTTTGCTGAGGAATTGTTTTTCTTAGTAGAAGAGAACTTTCTTCCCGGGTGCAGAATGAAGATATTTCTTTTTAATGTGGGAGCACTTGTCGGTTTACAAAAAATATTAAGTTTTTTTGTTGACTTGGCCCATATTAAGCATCGAGTGCGCTAAGTATGAAGTTGAAGAGTCAGATTGGCTGGCCGGTCATATTTAATTTCGATTTTCAGCCATATTAATAATTAATGACCCAACCTGAGACAGATTATGCATTTCAAACGTTTGAGAATTTGATTTTTTTTTTCTTTCCCTTTTGTGTCTGAACATAGAGGCTTGGAACTTTTTATTGATGTAGTCTTTTTGATGTGTAAAATGCGAACGGCTAATGATTTCCCCTACAACAATGGACATTCAGCGCTATGCATTGAATAATTTCCTCTTTTAGAGCTTGCCCATTCATTTCTCAATAAATAAACCAGCACCCATCAAGTTCTTTCTGAAACCGAACTGCTCACATGAGGTCTGTCAAAGGCAACTAGAAAATGTAAACATTTAGAAAAGTGAGACATAATTGCAAATTAATTTCAATAAGCAATCAATGCAGGGAATAGGATGATTTTTCTGTTATTTTGAGTGCAGGATTTTATCGTAGAATCAAACAAAGCGATGCTACTTGAATTATATGAGATACAAAGTACAAGGATGAAATATTTCATAAACACAAATAAATTATTACTAAAAAGTACAGAATTCTATCAGTTATAATCACTTTCTAAAAATGGAAACTCCCTCCCATTCTATGACTATTAATATCACATAGCCCTATTTACAAAATATTTATTTGGTAGTTCACCTTAACATTTCTGTAGATAATCTGCCCATGATTTATCCCCAGTGTTAGCATTCCCGTAATCTATATTTACGTTGACCTTAATCACTCTGTAGCTCTCCTTATAATGTATCCTCGATAGTTTGCTCCAATATCGATACTTCCATAGAATCAGCAAATTTCTTCTTCCCATGTTCACAATTGCAATTATTCTTCTGCTCCATTGTTTGACTGCTATGACTATTCGTGAATTTGAATCCAAGGTCTAGAAATGGAGCAAGCTCATTCATCTCTTTCTAATACAACCAAGAGACCTTTAGATATGTAATCCCAGTCCAACTATTGGTTTAATCTTACTCGGCTACCCCCTAAAACGTCACCACTGAACTGACTCCCTGCTGTCAAATTTTGACGAGATGTGCCAAATTGAAACCAATACAAAATAGCCCACACAAAATCTGTTGGTTAAACACACATTAGATCTCAATAAATTTGACGAGTAAAAAAATCTGCGCAGGGAACAGGGCTGCATATCTTAACTTTGTCATGAGAAACTACTAAGAACTTACGAATGCTAGATGAACACCTTGGCAGTTGTTCCCAGTGCAGAATGCAGAAAAATAGCAAAATTATGCAGCGTTAGACCAAATGTAACCAGTTAAACAAGCGTAGCAAGAAACACCATCCATTTTAGTAGGAAAACATCAATATGCAGTCTGACGGTAAATATGCATATACTGACAGAAGAAGTATAGAAATCAGCTATCTCATACATTAAACAAGTGCAAATCCTAATAATCAAGTCTCTTTCCTCATAAAAACTGTAGCTTGTGCAAGAACCACCCTGTATGCCATTGTATTTGTGTAGAGACTGGTGACTCACTAGCTAAACTCTTCAATAATGCATTTAAAATCTGTAAAAGACAAATAAAGAAGTTCATCGTGAAAAGCTACAGAGACCAAGACATACAAAGTCATGCATCAAGTAAGCAAGAGATAGTTTTAACATATTAATGTGGAGTGCAGAAAATGCACTGTAAGATAGCATACTGTTGTTAAAAGACCATAAAATGAACTGAAAAAAAAAAGGAAACAATTCTATAGTATGTGTGGCATAAACTTTACTAGATACTTTCATCAACCACCTCTTAAGCTAAGATGTCTTCATCCTGGAAATCAACATATGCGTGATACTAGAGTAAATACCCCGAAAATGTAATTACAGAAACCTTCGACTCAAATTAGAGATTTTTTGGTACTTCAAGGAATTATTAGGTGACAGCCAATATGGTATGAAGATCCAACTAAACAACTTAACCTTAATTAAAAGATCTAACACTAACACTAATACCATAAATATCTAACACTAATACTAACACTAATATGGAGATCTAACACTAACACTTACACTAATACGAAGATCTACCATTAACCCCAAAAATATCCAACACTAACACTATGAAGATCTAACACTAACAGTAACACTAATATTAAGGTCTAACACTAACACTATGAACATCCAACACTAACAATAACACGATGAAGATCTATTCCCACACTAACACTAACACTAACATCAAGATCTAACACTAAATATGAAAATTTAGCAAAGAAGATCTAATCCCAGTAACACTAATATCAAGATCTAACATTACCACTAATATGAAGAGATTTACAAATAAAACTATGAAGATCTAACACTAACACTAACACTAATAAGAAGATTTAACACTAACTCTATGAAGATCTACCACTAAAACTAATATCAAAATCTACCATTATCACTAACACAAACACTAACACTAAAATCAAGATCTAACACATACCACTAACACTAAACACTAAAAAGATTTATGACTAACTGTAATACCCCCTCACCGACATCCGATAAAACTGTAACACCCGTTCACCCCAGCCTGAAATGTCTAGATAAACGAGTGTTACACCGATTTATTTAAATCATTATTTTAATAAATGCTAAAAAGACGTACATTTTTTTTCCAAAGCTCAAAGATATAAAAGAGATAATGTATATTTTATTTACATAAAATAATATTTACAAAACTTCAGATTAATTACAAAACCATATAAGATAATTTATACATCCAAAATAAAAAAATATAATACAAAATACAAAAGTATTGTGACTCACAATTTTTTCTGTCAACTGCCTTACTGGATTAAGCCACAGCTAGCTCTATCTACAAGCTTCAACTGCCTTTCTAAATCTACGCAAAAGGAAACTCTCACGCTAAGCTCTAAGCTTAGTGTTGCATAAAGATAAAGACAATATACTATATCATATACTTCATAACATATAAATATTCATGCAATATGTTTTATCATGCTTTTATAGTGAACATTTTTCATACAATTTATTTTCTCATTATTCACTAACATATATATATGTATATATAGGTGCTATCACCGGCATTAATAATAATGTCATTACTGGTTTTAATTATAGTGTCATTACCAGTTTCATTTATCATGTCATCATAAGCATTAATAATCTCCCTGATTGGCATGTCAAACTATCCAAAATTTTAGTTCTAAACTAGGCATTATAGGGCTTAATTAATATTATTAAAATTCATAATTATAAGAGAATAAAAGTACATATTTATTTTTTTATTTTTTTATCTCAATCACAAAATATTCAACTATGATTTTGTTTGCACATCATTTTTATGAATTTAATAACTCATTTGATTTCTCATATACCTCATTTGGCTAAAACTCGTATTATAACAATTAACCTAACAAAATTTAAATGTTTAAATTTCATTTTTTTCCAATCTACCCTGTTTCAGACAGAATTCGAATTCTATTTTTAACCTCAATTTTGGTCCTATTACAATCTGAATTAAATTATAGAATCTTCTTATGAATTTTATACCCGAATCTTAGCTTTAATATGCAACTTGAATCGCTAAATTTGAAGTTGTGTAGAAAAATATATGATTAATTGAAGACTGAATGTTCACTAATAATTTTGCTCAGGATTTTCTGCACATATTCTAGATCCGAAATATATATATTTTTCTAGGCAAATACAGAACTATTTAGATTTTATGGTCTGAATAAAAGTTAAAGCCTTATGTCTTAACTTTAATAAGCAACTTAAATCGCTAAATTTGGAGTTCTGTAGAAAAAGATATAATTAATTGAACACTGACTGTTCACTAACAATTTTACCCAGAATTTCTGGACAGATTTTAAGGCTGAAATATATATATTTTTCTGCGCAAATACGGACCTATTTAGATTTTATGGTCTGAATAAAAGTTAAAAACTTATGTCTTAACTTTCAAACCCAACCAAGAAAACATTAATCTGAATTATATAACTCAAGTTATAGCAATATATATGCTTATTGCTCCATAATTTCCAACATTACACACACAATCACCTAATTTAATTTTTACCAAATATACTCCTAAATTTAGCAAACATGCATACTCAGAATTTTATCACAAAATAATGTTAATTTACATGTCAAATTCTCAAATCATACAACTTGAAAATAAAACATAGGCTATTGTGTTAATTTATACACAAACCTCTTATTAATCTCCTTCACTTTCTCTAGGTAACTTTCTCTTTTTCTTTGTTTCCTTGAGCACCTAAAACACACAAAATCATCATCAAAATCTTACCTTATCAAAACTCTCATGAAACCCTAAACTCTCTCTCTACATAATCAAGCTTCAAATGAGCTCAACACCATGTTTTCCTTCTATGAAAGTTGAAGAGGAGAAGGAGAACTTCTTACCTATACTTTTTCCTCCTTCTTGATTAACACTTGAAGGTTTTATCTCTCATCTTCTCTTCCTTTTTTCCCTCCATTCTTCCCTTCCTTAACTTCTCCAAGTCTTGTTGTGCATGAAAATGGCTTTGACTTGTTCTTTTCCCTCTCTTCTCTTTCTTTCTCTCTCTAAATTAAGCTCTAGCTATGGTGGAAAGGAAGGGCTGGCATGGAAGCTGGTTCTTGAGCAGAAAAATAACTTAAGAAGAAAAGATAAGGAAGAAGGAAGAAGAAAGAAGAATTAAGAGAATGGCCAAAAGTCTCATATGGGTCCCACCATTTTTTTGACCAAAATATTGACTTTAGGCTTAATTAACCTTAATCTCATTCTTTTTCTTATTGAGTGGCCAGCCAACCTATATAAAATGTCCAAAAATTAATATGTTAATTAGCAAATAATCTCATTAATCCTCCAAATTTTTGTAAATTGCAATTTGACTCCAAAACTTATCAAATTTTGCAATTTAGTCATTTACCATAAATCAACTTCTTTAAGTTTTATACACTTAATTAGTCATATATCAACATAATTCAATCATTACTTGATTAATTTCGGTAAAAATCCGAATTTAAACCCTGATCAGTCAAATGCGTCAATTTCGCGACACGTGCAACTCAGGGCCTAAATTAGCAGATACGACACTAACACTCACAAACATAATAATATGAAGATCTACCACAAACACTATGAAGAATAACAGCTAAAACATTATAAAGTTCTAACACTAACACACATACTAATATGAAGATATACTACTAACTTGTAAAGACCCTAGATCAATACCAATTGAGATAGGAGTTTGAGAGCAGAAATTGAGGAAGATAAGGAGAGGAAGAGAGACAAAAAGGAGAAGCAGCAGAAATAGAAGAGGAAAGAGAAATAGAGAGTTAGAGGGAAAGAGAAGAAGAAAATTGAGAGGGAAATTCAATATACATTACTTCATTGTCAATCCAATTTGTTACAACTCCATGTATGTATAGAAGGAAAAAATAACAGAGAATTGAAAAAGTACAACTCACTACTTTGACACCTCACTTATCCAATAATATTGCTACATTTTTCCAGCTCACATTCCTGCTCATAAGCTACTAACAACTTACAAACCATTACCAATCTAATGGGTAACTAATTTCAGCATTTTAGCTAACAATCCGCTAGCTAGCAGAAGCTTCTTCAATTCTCCAGGCTGGGCCAACTCTCCCACTTCTGCAAATTTCTTCAATTCATCATCCTGGTTTTCTTTCTTAAGCCCAATATCTTTAGAGACACTTTGTCCTCAAGGTGAAGATGAGGCCTATTGCCATCTTGTTGGCTGGCTGAGTGCCTGTGCCTGGTTATGATTATTGTGTCCAGAATAGCTAGTGGCTCAATGTTTGGCACTCCGTCCTTAGTGCACATAGGCAAATCAAACCCCCATTTTCTTTTCCGTTGTCTCTTCCACATTTTGAATGTCATTTATTTGAGAATAATAGTCAAGTTTGACATCCACCCAAGAACAATCCAAACACATAAGAGAAATTGAATTTGAGACTCTTCTCATCAAAACTTATAGCAAGAAAACATTTCACTCGTGCATTTCCCTGTTCATAACCTATAAAATTTCCAACACTAGAACTAAAATTGATTAAAACAGCTCTAGTGTTTTCCATTGAGAATTTGGGCAAACTATAGTTCACCTTGGCATTTTCACAAACATCTGCGCGGTTGGAGGTCGTTGTTGGCTATTGCAACAAAGTCTCTTCCACCTCTTCATCATCATCGTCTTTTTGGTAGGAAAAAAGTCCTTGCCTGAACTAAATACAGCTTGTGGAGCAGGAGTCACTGCTGATCAATGTCATTCGTGCCTACATTTTCTCCACCATTTTCTCAAATTGTGCTTCCAACTTGTCAATCCACCTTAATTGGGCCTCATGCATTTCATTATACCTAGTTTCAAGCTTTTGAAATAACTCTTGAACATTTCTACCTCTGGAGTTGTCTATCATAATGGATATGTGAAACAGCTAGCAGAGTTCGTAGGATGAACCGACCGGCTCTGATACCAATTGTAATGACCCGAGGTCATTAACAATCAAAGAGAAAAGATTAAGAGAGAGAAGAAACAGAGGCAGAAATAGATGAAGAAGCAGAAGTAGAAGGAGATGAAGAGGAAACAGAAGAAGGAGAGAAGATTAGAGAGGAGAAGCAAAAAAAGAAAATTGATAGAGACAAGGGAGATAAATCAATTGTATTCATTCATATCCATTTCTGTACATCACTAATATTTATAGACTTGTAATAGTGAAATGAAAATTCTAGCTAAATGAAATATAAATGAAATGAAATTGTAGCCACCTCATGACACCTATCTTTATCCAGTCATATTGCTCCAATTGTCAACATAACACTTCAACTCACTAACAAGAAACTAACAAATATCTAAATAAACTAACTATGACAGCTTGCTAGTAACTTTGTCAGCTATTCAAGTCTACCATCTACCATAGGAGCTCTATAGAAACTTCTCCTTGAGCTCCACTGCTGAATCGGGCCTTTCTCAATGCTTTCCCTAATTTTGGCTCAGTAGCTCCTCCCATTGCAGTATTAATTTTGGTTTCCTTATTAAGTTGGCCTATTCCTTTCCTAGCTCAGCAACAAGACCTGCTTCATGATTAATTTCCTCACTTTGAGTCAAAACAATACCCCTCCCCTTTTTTACTCATCTTGTCCTCAAGGTGGAGAATAGGAAAGTGGGACTTGTTGGTATCAAAAGAATACATTGGGGTAAATTAGTTTTTTGGTACCAAAACTTTGGCACTTGTATTAATTTGTTACCAAATTTTTTTTTATCAAATTCGTACCATAACTTTCAAATTGTGTTTCAAACCATGGTATCATATGCATTACAGGCGAATCTCTGTTGATGTGACCATCTAAGTTGTTGATATGGACACCGGATAAACAAATGTACGTACATGTCACATGCCACATCATGTCATATCACTAATGTAATGACTAAAATACCCCTAATTGAAATCCTAATATCCCTAACCACATTCTCCACTGCTTTAATCTTAGCAAAGAAATCATGGAAAACATTTTCGTAAGTGTGGATGATACGAGACTCAGTAGTAGACAACATTGCGATGGAGGAGAGGAAAAAGTCGTACCAGTGCTTGTGAAGAGTTAAAATGGCAGGCTTGGCATCATATTGAACTTTAAAAATGAAAGTTCTAGGCTAATCAATATTAGAAGAAGAAAAATAAAAAGAAAGGAAAGATAGAAAGAAGAGAAGATCAAGAACCATAGAAAAGAAAGAAATAAGAAAATGAAAAATGGGTAAGTGAGCTGGTATGACATGACATTTTTTCTAATTTGGCATGTGATGTGCAGTGTTTAGCTGTAACTCACGCAGCCACATAAGTAGAGATTCACCTAAAATGCATCTGGTACCATGGTTTGAAACACAATTTGAAAGTTATGGTACCAATTTGATACAAAAAAAAAAGTTTTGGTACCAAATTGATACAAGAGCCAAAGTGTTGGTACCAAAAAACTAATTTACCCGATACTTTTGCCTATTCTAGGCCAAAATGCCACTCCTTTTCCTTTGCCTCCTCCACATTTCAAATTCCAATTTTTCAATCACAACTACAAAGACTAATGGCCATTTGAAGTGCAACATACCATAGCAACCAAGTAAAATGAAATTTCGGTGATTCTTTGTTGTTTCAATTTCAGCACCTATAAACTTCCAATCCATATTAATACTTATATACTCAAGCTTACTATTACCCTTTGAAAGTTCTAATGCTTTGCAGTTCATTGTGGCATTTCTATAAACACCTTCAGGGTATAAAGCTACTTTGCTACAACAACCCATTTTTTCAACATGCTCTACCCTATTCAACTTAACACCACAACTATCTTCATCTTTCAATAATCGTTTCCATGTGATCCATCAATTTCACAGTCTTTAGGTTTTGGGATAGTTGAAATACCATCATACGTTGGAGTCTGAATTTTGTGGCCCTTTTTTGGTAGTGATTCCATGAGGAACTTGATTCTCTTTTTGCTTGTCTTTCATTCTTTTTGCAGTCATTTCCAGCTCTTGGATTTGTACATCAATCAAGAGAAGTTGCTCATCAATGAATTGTGACTCTGAGTTATCTGCCATAGTGATGTTCTCATTCTTGTTTGAATTCAAGAATGATTCTAGAAAACAATTCATTCTCCATTCCATCTTGGCACAAAACAATTCAGATATGATTTGAAAACAACTTTAACGTGGCTTCAAATTTTGTTTCGATCCTTTGCTTCTTAATGTACTTCGGTTGAGTTTCACTTAAGCAGTTGTTGATTTCCAATAGTTGTAATTTCATGGAGTTGAATCGGTTTTCTATCGATCAATTACTCTGCGCCATCAGAAGAACGAGGACTAATTAGCTAGCAAAGAGCATGGAATGAATCGACTGCTCTGATACCAATTGTAATAACCTTAAATCATTACCAATTAAGAGTTTGAAAGCAGAAATAGACGAGGAAAGAGAAACAGAGACAAAGTTAAGAGGAAAGAGAAGAAATTTGATAGGGAAATTCAATTTTCATTACTTCATTGCCTATCCAATTTACTACAACTCCATGAATTTATAGAAGAATGAAAAAATAACAGAGAATTGAAAAAGTACAACTCACTAATTTGACACTTCACTTATCCAATCATATTGCTACATTTTCTAACTCATAAACTACTAACAACTTACAAAGTATTACCAATCTAATGGGTAACTAATTCCAACATTTTAGCTAACAATCCACTAGTTAGCAGAAGTTTCTTCAATTCTTTATGCTAGGTCAACTCCTCTCCCACTTCTGCAAATTTCTTCAATTCATCACCCTGGTTTTCTTTCTTAAGCCCAATATCATTATGTTGGGTCATAACATAACTTTATCAAGATCTTACACCAACATTATGAAGATATACCAATAACACTCTTGCTCTCAATAACACTACGAAGTTCCAACACTAACACTAATATGAAGATCTAACACTAATGCTAACATTAATATAAATAACAACAATTAACACTAACACTGCGATGATCTAACACCATCACTAAGAATAATGTGAAGATCTAATACTAACACTAAAAATATGAAAATCTACCACTATCACAAACACTAACAATATGAAGATTTAACACAAAATACCTAATACACTAATATAAACACCAACTCTAAACTGAACATCTATCAATAACACATACTAATATGAAGATCTACCATAATCTCTATCAAGATATAACACAAACACAAGAAAAAATACCACTAACACTAACATTAACATTATGAAGATCCAACACTAACACTAAAATGAAGATCTAACGCTAGCACTAACAGTAACACTATAAATATCTACCACTGACACAATGAAGATCTTACAATAACACATAATAATATGAAAATCTACCACTAACATTATGAATATCTACTACTAACACTAACATTGCTATGAAAATCTAACAATAACACTAACACTAACACTAACACTATGAAGTTCTACCACTAATGCCACGAAGATTTAACATTATCACTAAGACTAATGTGAAGATCAAACACTAACACTAACATTAATATAAAAATCTACCACCATTGCTAACACTAACACTATGAAGATCTAATACTAGCTCTACCACTAATTTAAAAATCAAACAAATACACTAACTCTAAGATGAACACATGACAGGACCAAGCTTTGTCCAGACCACTAATCCGTACATCATGACAGGACCAAGCACATTGAGATAAATAAAAATTTCATCTTAGAAAAAGTGAATAATGGTGTGATTCAACTGTCCTACATCTCATCAAAGTTGCAAGTTACTGGTATACTTACCAAAGCTTTGTCTAGACTAGTTTTTAAAGAATTCAATTCCAAGCTGGGATTGTATAACATATACAACCCAGCTTGAAGAGTAGTGTGGAAAGATATTTTGCATTAATTAGTTAAAATCTATAATCTATTTAGAAATAAAATATTTAATTTCCTAATAAAGAGATTCAGTCTATTGATTGATTCTCATCTGCTGTAAAATCCCTAATTTATAAGGATTCTTTCCATTATTTCATCGTTGAGATTTGGTCAGAACTAGTATAAATTGTCTAGAGCTGTAAGCTTTGAAATCAAGGAGAATAATCAACTTTTCTCTCAATTCTCTTCAACATCTACCACTAACAATATGAAAATCTAACACTAACACCATGAAGATTTAACATTACGACCATGAAGATCTAACACTAACACTATGAAAAACTAATACTAACACTGAAAATCTACTACCAACACTGAAGATATAGCTTTTGCAAATGGATAATCAATAGGAAGAAATAAATGCAAGATGCAAATGAGAATTACATTTTCTTATGCACAAGATTAGCTTCTAGCTGTTAGTGCAATGCATACTTATGAATGCGAATGGAAAAAGTAATTTGGAAAATTTAGAGAGATTTCAACCTTAAACAATTCATATTAAATTGGGAAATATATGATTGAAATTTGAAAAGGAACACAAACAACTAACACTATGTAGATCTACTAATAACACTATGAAGCTCTAACACTAACAATATGAAACTCTACCACTAAGACTATGAAAATCTAACAATAACACCATGAAAATCTAACACAAAAATTATGAAGATTTACCACAAACACTATGAAGATCTGACACTAAAACTAACAATATTAAGATCTAACACTACCACTATGAAGCTTTACCATTAAAACTCTGAAGATGTACCACTAACACTGTAAAGATCTACCACTAATGCTATAAAGATCTAATACTAACACTATGAAGATCTAATACTAACACTATGAAAATATAACACTAACACTATGAAAATCTATCACGTACAATATGAAAATCTAGCACTTCTAATACTAACACTATGAAAATATAACATTAACACTATAAAAATTTATCACTAACAATATGATGCTCTAGTGTTTTTGACAAAATTTCAACATAAATCTCATTTCTTTAAATTTCAAATAGAAATTTATAAGTGGCATTTTGGTTCCTACAACTTAACAAAATGAAAGTAGAAAAAGAAAAAGAAAAAGAAGTAAAAACACGTACTAGAAAAGGTGTAAGGTTAAGAATTTAAAAGAAGTTATAACATCAAAGCCATATTTTATTCTGATTTTTGAAACATTAGTGACATTCTCAAATCTACAGAAGAATGTCCTTACTGATATATTTGGAAATATATAATATTAAAAAAATTGGGATAAAATATAACATATAAGTATATCAGAATATATATATATATATATATATATATATATATTGGGGTCATAGAGAACTTATTGGACTAAATATATACAATCATAGTAAAAATGACTTTCTTACATTTCATTCAACTTTAAAAAAAAATAGAATTGAACTTACAATAAAGATTTATACCAAATATATATTCAGTCCAGATTGGAAATGACTTTAATTCCTTATAATTATAAAATAATATAATTATATTAAAATAAATTGGAACTTATTGGATATCTAGAAATTACCAAGTATAATTCACTTGTGTGTCAATAATTTCACAAGGAATTAATTACAAACTAGAATTTATATGTATACACACAAATGGTTTCATAACATGCTTTTGGTTAACTCACTTGAGGAGAAATTCATAAATTCAATAAACATGCTTTCTTATTATTACTTTTTATCTTATATTAAAATGAAAACTGTCAAAAAATATTTCTTATCAAAAGCAACTACTTGAAACAAAATAAAATCTTAACAACTTTCATAATTGCAGTTGTCAATTAATATAATCCTTCAATCATAACTACAAAAGAAAAAAGAAAACAAATAAAAGAAAATCCAATTACCTCTCTAGTGTAAAACTTGACAGCAAAGCCTCTTGGGTCTCTAAGAGTTTCAGGACTGCCATGCTAGTGAGTAGCAATAGAAAACCTGACAGTAACAGTAGGAGGAAGTCTCTTTGCTTTCAGCAACTTCTTTATGTATTCAATGCACAAAAATAGCATGAAACATGAGTGAAAAGCATATAGGAGTGGAATCATAGTGTGATTCGTCTGGGATTGGAAAAGAAACAGAAGAGACTGCCATGGACATAATTCTTATTGATTTTGTTCTATTTATAAAGAACAAGTTCTGCAATACTTGGTGGTGTTTCCAAATTTGAATTTTCTTCATGGGATTGGAAAATATATATATATATATATATATATATATATATATATATATCCTTCTCATCCTTATTCCTTCATTTCTCCCATTAATTCCAAAAAAAAAATCCAAATCAATATTCATATACTTCCCCACCCCCAATTTCATACCACCATTCACACAAGAATAAGCAAACACAAGATTGGTAATCCCGTGACAAAATTAGAAAAAAAAAAATTGCAACAGATAATAAATAAAAAAAAATTATAATCATACAATAAACAAGAACACTAAACAAATTAAATTAGAGCTTAGACTAGGCGGGCGTCCAGCAATTAACAAGAACAGTAAGCGAATTAAAATCACTTAATAAAGATTATCAAATTTATATTTAAGGGGGAAGAGCAAAACAAGATCAGAAAACCCATTTTAATCAAATAATTCTTCCCCATCTAAATTCAAAGACATAAAATATATACAGAACCACAAATACCCACGTGATAAAAACCATAAAGACAGACTAATCAAAACTATACAACAACACATGCATCAAATTTTACATAGAAGAGAGAGAGCACCAGAATTTAATCCAGCACAATTAGCACAAGGAAAAAAACAAACACGAAATTGATGAATTGCTTGTTCCTTGGTGGCAGAGTGAGCGTTCAATTGCAGACCAAAAGCAGCATTGGATTTGGAAGCAAGGCAGTGGGCTAGGAGGTGAGGAACACGTTGGGAGATATCTGATGGTGGGTGTCTCAGTCATAGAACCTGGGCATGTAAAGGATTTGACGTTACCCCCCATCACCCACATTTTGGCTGCTATCTGCTGCGGGCAGGGATTTTTGAGAGAGGGCAAAAGAGGGACGTCTGCACTCGGCTAATTTAGGGCTAATGAGTATTGATTTTTGAGAGAGAGGGAAATTGGAGTGAGAGTTAGAAGGCGTGAGAGAGAGGGAAATAGGGAATTTTGGGGTTAAATTTCTTCCCGCTTCCAATTTTGGGGATGCATTAGGAATCTTTTTTTTATTTAGGCTTAATTTGTTATTTCTGATTTTTTAGGCGATAAAGAGATTTTGTTTTTAATTTATTTCTGAAAAAAATAGTGTTTTCAAGCTTATTTAATTTTCATATCTACTATATATTTTCAAATTTAATATATAAAAGAATAAAAAAATTCTATTTTTAAAAATATTGTTTGGGTATAATAAATTTACATAGAATATTATTTTCTTTAAAGAATCTATGTATTTTAAAATTATGAACTTATAAATTTGTTAGGTACAATTACATGTCATTAATTTTTTGATAATTATTATTTTCATTATATATAGAATATTTTCATTATTTTATCCTACTCGTATAAAGTGTCACATAAGCATTGTGAGAAAATATTCATGTAATAAGAATATATTTAAAAATAATTATAATTTTTTTTACTTTTCTAATGAGAATATTTTAATTTCCTGAATTATTTCAAAATTTCTATTAATTTTCTCTAATTTTTTATTTTAGAATAATATATATTTTTAGTTTTTTATTTGGTTTACTCTTGTAGTTGTATATTTCACACTTCCGGATAAGAAAATAAAAATATTTATTTTTTAATTAAATTTTATTTATATTTTTTTGCATATTATTTTCATTAATAATATATCTTTATTCAGCTATGTATGTCAAAAGTAAAAACTATATTTTAATAGAGTTTTCTACTAACCTTTTCTAATCACAATTTTCAGACATAGTTTTCTATTAATTAGGCCTTTTATAACAAACTTTTTCTAATCAAAAGTTTAAAATAACAAAAAAAAAATCCAAACCTTTTTTCACCAATAATCAATATTAATCCAAAAAAACTTAAATATTGGAAATTAACTTAAAAATGAATAGTTTTAAAGTCAGTTTACAAGCAATCAAATTATATTCAAATATTGTAGCAATAAATAGAAATTTAAAAAAAAAAAAAGAAAATAAGATGAACATGGATCCTTGTATAAAAGGAGGGTACAATGAGCAACTGACAAAATGAGGCATGCCAACAAAACAAAAGAAGAAATAGTTTTGTCATTGTCATTTCTAAGGCGTGAATGCTCCACTAATAAAGGCACAATAGGTATGGATGGAAAAAATGCATAACTATATATAATGGAAAGATTACTATAAAAGTATAAAAAAGAGAACTTTATACCAAGTAAAAAAGGGAATAATAATAATTAAATATTTATTATCACGCCCGCTAATTTAGATTTTGATTAATATGTATATTTTGTGATCGGATATACTGGACCAATATAAATTCAAACGTATTTGTGATCAAAGTAGAATCGGTACGACCGAAATTTAAATTCGGACTATTTTAAGTGAAAACAATGATTTAAAAAAATAACGTTGAATTATTCACGAAAACCAAAAAAACAGATATGACCGTAAAATATGCAATATTCGCACTGTTAGCAAATTATGAACAAATGACATCGTGACGTTGAGATTTTTGAGATAAATTTGTTGGTATAATTTGGTGCTAACACTCCCATATTTAGGGTACGAAATTAAAGAAGTAAATTTAGGGTATGATTCTGCAAAAATATCAAAAAATCCAATTTTTTACTCTGGTGCTCCAATTGTGAAGCTGAAAGTGCAAGTGGATAGAGAAAAATATACGTAAATATTGACATAATTAGTCATAAGAGATTAACTTATTTAGAGGTTGATGGAAAATGTTGGATATGAGTTTTTGAACCACTAATTAACCTAAATCTTGAGACTTCGAATTATTGGGAGAGTCATCAAGTTGATTATAATTAGGGGATAGTTTTTTTTTATTATTACAAAAATTATCATTACTCTGAACGAAACTAATCAAGTTTATGCACGCTTTTATGGCAATAGCCATGAATATATATATATATATATATATATTAACTATACAAATACCATAGTTAGTGTTTTATGCTATGAATTAAAAATGTCATGTGGAATTGTGTATTATTTCTATATTTTAAAAATATATGTTTAATGGTTATGTGATATGTAAAATCTGAGATATTCAGTAATTTAGAAAACTTAGTATGTGGATATATTTGAAATGAATTATACAGATGTCATGATTTAAGCTTATGAATAAGTCTGGACTAATATAAGGTAACTTGTTGGTATGCCAATAGGGTCATATGGCTTCGGCTGAGATATAAGGCTACGGTCGGAAAATACAGCTTTGGCCGGAATATATAGCTTCGACTAATACATATGGCTTTGATCGGGACATTCAACTCTTAGCTGAAATATATATAGAAGCTTTTTGCATACAATCTCTAGGTTAGGATACCCTTCGTATTTCCCTAGGATCTAGCATAGGAAATCTAATTTATGGGCATAACAGGTAAAGTCTTGCAGTTAGAAATTTCAATATTAATATACTATTCTATATGATGGTACAAAATGATATGATATATGGGATATATTCTTTCTTTTGAAAAGCAAGCTATTATAACATGTATAATTGTTATTTATATATAAAGTTTACTATTTCTATAAAATTTGCACCATTGAGCTAAAACTCAATGCATAAGTTTATCTTTTTTTCTCGCACAGTTATAAGGACAAGGGTCGGGTGTGGCGAGTTATCTGAAAGAACCGTTAGACTAGTGAATCCTTTTTATGGATCGGAGCAGCAGCAGTAGCCACCCAGATAAAGTTGGTTTTTTTTGTACTACTTACATATGTATATAAATAATTTGTAAAATATATACTTTTTGTAAGGACTTTTATAAATAATTATGATATGTTTTGATTGTATAAAGTTCTATAAAAAAATAATTATGTAAGTTCTATAAAAATTCAATTTGTGCATATATTGTATTATGCAGGGGTTTTATGATTAGGTGGGTATATATATATACATATATATATATATATACAGGTATATTTAACTTATCACATAGGTAGACAGTGACATTAACTTACCTAATTATTATGTAGGAATGTAAAGGGTGTGACAATTAGTGGTATCAAAGTGGATTTAGGCGATTCTAGATTAGAAAATGGTAAAGTGAGGAATGCATGTGCATGCATTTGCATTAAATAGACATTATGTTTATATATAAGCTGTTGTTCTTTGATATGGGCTACTGTTTCTGAATTAATAGGAAAATGAGGAAATGAGCTCACAACGGACCCTAAAAGAAGTTGCTGAGAGTAATCAACCATCTGATTATGAATTACCCCCTCCACGACAACAATAGATGGTCAAAGGCGGTGCATCTTCCTATAAACGACCCTCAGTCGTAAAACAAGATGAGAGAGACTTATTGTAGAATGTAGTTGAATTGATACAGTGGGCAGCTAGGCCAACACTACTAAAGTTACAATTTGATAAACTACATAAGTTTGGGGCTACAAAATTTTATGGTTGCAATAATGACGATGCTGCAGCAGCTGAATATTGGTTAGAATAGAATGAAAGAGTTTTAAAACAGATGAAGTGTACCTCTGAGCAGAAATATCAATATACAATATCTCTATTGCAAGAAGGTGCATATGATTGATGGAAGAAAATATTGTGGAGACCCCAGAGTCCAAAACCACTTACCTAAGACTACTTCTTGAAACAGTTCAAATCAAGGTATGTTCCAATAGCCTATAGAGACAAGAATAAGCAAAAGTTCTTGGACCTGCGACAGAATACTTTAATAGTAAATGAGTATGAGAAGGAGTTCACTCGACTCAGTAAATAGACAGAAGGTGTGCTCATTGATGAGATTGACTAGTGCAAATGGTTTGAGCGGGGGCTCAGAGCACCTATTACAAATATAGTGGTTGCCTCTCAGATAGAGGAGTTTTCCAGGTTGATATCTGCAACTGATAATGTAGAAGAGGCACTTGTAGACCGACACCAGGCTGTAGTTGAGAGTGGGGTAAAAAAGTTTTTTTCTCAGTCCAGTATAAGCCTATCAGCTCGTAAAAGAGTTAGACCAACATGTGACCATTTCCAGTCAGGGATTAGAGGTCATACCTCATTTATTAGGCGGGGTCAACCTGCAAGACCAGTGCCATCATCTGTTAGTGCCCCAGCATCATCTACTGGAAGACCAACCATATACCCTCTATGTCAGCATTGTGGTCGATACCATTTAGGTGAGCATTAATGGCTATCAGGATTCTGTTACGAGTGTGGAGCTACTGGTGGCTATTAACTTACATGATTATAACGTAGGAATGTAAGGGGGTGTCACATTCATTATTTTTTTTTTTATCTTCTATCTCTCATAAGCATCATATTGGTTGTGCCAAAATAATCCCAACTAGTCATTCTCATTTCCTTCTATTTTTCAAAAACAAATATTGAAGATGAGTATTATCAATAAGTGCGGTGAGCATGGAATGACAAAAGAAGTGGGAGATGAGAGAGGAAAAAAATTCATTAATAGAGCAAACATCTCAATCTATAATTATTCCTTCACGTATGAACATTATTGTGCCTACCAACTTGCAATGTCTTCTTGATGCAGAGGTTTAAGAACAAGGTAATGAAAAAGCACCAATAGAGACAACATAACATGGCTTCCACTCTATCAATAGAGTGTTAAGCTCGATGGTCCAGGAGATCAAAAAATTGAGAAAGGAAATAAATAAACTTAAAAGCAAGCAAACAAACAAGTACAACCTCCCCCTCAAATATTCAAAAACTAAATGCAACAATGTATATAGATACCCAAACACAAAACACACCGCACCAAGAATGACAATCACTTGATACAACACCCAATGCCCTAAACACACTTATCACCCAAGTCAATCTCTATAATACAATAAAAAATGCTCAAAGAACTGCAACCCCAATCAAAAGATTTTGACTACAGCATGAGACATACGTCTCATTTAGTTGATCACATCCTAAATGAACAATATCTTAGCTTCAAACTACCTAGACTATCCACCTATGATGGCACTAGTGAATCTATAAGCCTTTTTTTTTTTCCAATTTCGCTCAATAATAGATCTTTATACAAATCGAGACTTTATGTTGTTTAAGGTATTTTCCATAACCCTTGTTGGTCTCGCTCAACAATTTTACCAAATGTTAAAGACAGAAAGTATCTGCTCTTTTTGAACAATGAGCTCAAATGTTCAAAACTCATTTCATCACGAGCTTATGTATAAGAAAAGTCTCCTCATACCTTTAAAAATTGTATTAGAAGAAAAAGGAAGCCTTGAGAGAGTTCATAGATCGGTTTAATAGAAAAGCAGTAATGGTGGACAATTTAGACCACAATATGGCAATCAGAGTCTTCACTATGAGGATCTATTTAAAGCCTATTTATAACTCTCTCAATCTAGATAGACCAATATCATATGAGATCTCGACAACACATAAAACTGGAGGAAACAATAAGGGCAGATGGAGACCTACATGAGCTGAAGATACCAAAATTGGCATAGTCAACCATTGAGTATGGTGAAGGCTCAGGTAGCAAAACAACACCCTTAGCATCGTCATTAGATAAAGGGGATAAAAGAGATTCATGATATTTCTGTAGTAAGGTTTACTGTTGTTGGAGAAATTAGGTTAAGTCACATTTGAGAGAATCATCATTCATCTTTATTTTCTACAACCTTTGTGCACAAGAGAATTTTTGGGTGGAGATTTCATTCCAGTAGATTGAATTTATCTTATGAGTGTTATTTTACTTCTTGAAGATTGATGAACTTGGAGTTTAGAGGATTGAGGACTAACCATTTTTAGAATCCCGGATTCTATTTATTTAAGGGAGTTTTATAGTTTCTATTTTTTATTAGGTTCTATTGTAATGTTTAGTTTAGGGTTTATTACTAATTTGATATTTATAATTTCAATGTTAAACTAACATTCTTAATGGTGCTCAGTTAACAACCTTAATCTTGTATGAAGTCAAACTTATTTTTATGGAATGAATCATTATGTTTCTTTTAATTCAATTGTGTTTATTTAATTTATAGTTTAATGGTTGATGGGCCATTGAATGAAAATTTTAGGGTTTGGTTATTAGAAACATCATTTATAATCTAACCTAGAAATTGAAATGAATGTTGATTAATTCATTGACTTGATTAGCTAATACATTTAGCGAACATCATAGATAATAATGATTTTTTAAACTTGGTTAGAGATAAATACAAGATTAGAGGATGTGAAACATACCACAAACTTCATCTCATTGGTTTATTTATAAGACATTAGTTGCATTTAAATTCTAGTGATTTTAGTTTCATTAGGTTATTATCAACATTGATTCAAACGTGATTAGAGTGTTTAGTTTAGTTTTACTTTAGTTGGTAATTAAATTAGTTAAAAGTTTAAGCTAGTAATTCCTTAAGAGATTGACCTCAAGAGTACACTTGCCATATTACAATGGTTCATGCACTTGTGAGTTTTAATTTATGAACATCACCAATCATAATAAAAAGATGGCACCTCAAGCTTGGAATGCTCATAAGCTAAAAAGATATTATCAATAGCTGCAATAGGTATGAAATGTATTCAAGATACATACTCTCGTTACTTTTGCAAATATTACTATAATTGAATTAATACAAAAGTACTCCCCCCAAGTAATGATAAAAAAATTGTTAAAATCCCCTATGTACCAACATCTTAGTGAGACCGATACGTATAAAAGTGGCTAGTGAATCTTTAAGTCCCTTGTAAAGACCAGCGTTATAGGGAGATCGTTACACATAAAAGTGGTTGGTGAATCATTAAGTTCCAAAATGACCAATGTCCTAAGGATTGGTTCACATAAAAGTGTCCACAAGATCCCAATCAATCCCTTACGGAGACTGTCCTAAAAAGACCGTTTTCACATGAAAGTGACCGCAAGATCCAATCAATCTCTTATGGAGACCAACGTCCTAGAAGATCAATTTACATAAAAGTAGCCAAAATATCCAATAAATCTCATACAAAGACCAATATACAAATCACACGATTATATGATGCAGAAATTTACAGGCAAACCACCTAAGGATTAACACACATGATGTCTGATAATGGCAACGTTACAATCACCGATCTAGAAATTTAAAATTCAAAACAATAATAATAAAACTGCTCCTACCAAAATGTACTTTCAACATTCGGTTAGATCATACAAGGAGATCATGCGAGGAGATCACACATCATACATGGAGTCATATTCCAAGATTGTATGAAGAGGTAATCCAATTGGAATAATCTGTAAAAGCCCGCGGCGACATCGATTGAACATAAATGATTGACTACTTTTGGGGGAAACTATGATACTTGTGTTAGAAGAAGATAAAAAGAAGGTATAATACATTTAATGGACAACTGGAAAAATGGGGCATGCCAACAAAACAAAAAGTAGCTCTGCCAGCGCCATCTCTAAAGCATGACTAGGCACTTGTGATAAAGCCCAAAAATGCTCCACCAATAAGGGCACGATAGGTATGGATGGGAAAAGGCAAAACCATATTCAACAGGAAGAGAGCTATAGAAGTATACAAAAGGGAAATTCACACAAGGTAAACAAAGGAATAATCCTAACCCTTCAACCTCCATTGTTATCTCTCTCCTCTTTCTTCCTTTCTAATTTAAACATCAGAGTGACTGTGCCGAAACAACCTGGGCTTGCCATTCTTATCTCCTTCTATCTTGCAGGAACAAAGGTTGAAGACGATTGTTATCAAACATGTTCTAAAGAAAATAATGCATACAATATACAAAACACAAAATAAAAAAGTAAAATAAAAATGCTAGACTCACAAAATATCAAATTTTGTAACAAAATCTCTCTACATACTTTAACATAATTTTTTATTTGATAAGAAAATGTGAGCAAGACTCACAAAATAAACGGAAGTAACAATATTTTTTCTAAAACATGATGTTGGAAGCAGAGATGCAACCCTAACACCGAGTGACAAAAAAATGCTAGCTAGTACTCCTATTAGCTAGATTATTAGCATAACATATTTTCATACTTTGTAGGGGTTAGGAGATGCTAAACTCACTATCTTACACTTTTATTATGACTATTTCATAATAGCTATATCTATTGAGCTAGTTCTAATTGGTCATACTCATTATTTATTTTATATAACAATTACGAATATAGTTGATAAGCGTAATCTTTCTTCGTAGAATGTAGAAAGGATCTTCTGAATCTTTTGTTGTGGACCATTTGGGAGGATGTTTACTCGTTGTTTTAGTCAAAAATCTTTTTCACCTTACTTGCCAAGAACCTCTCGTGTATAGACCTAGGATCACCAATCCTTGCTTTGCTTGTTGAGTATGGAAGTGTGAAATTTTTTTCATAAACCAAATCTATATAGATAATACCAATCAGAGAATGTTATATAAACAAAATAATTTATTTGACACTCTCATTGATTTGTTCTACATAAATTTAGTCTATACAAAAATTTCTGCATAAAGAGTATCAAAATCCAAACCTTGCGCTGTCAGACCAGCGAGCTTGTTGATCTCATTAAATTGATATTTAACTTAAGAGTTAATCAAGTGGGTATCTAAATTAACATCGACAGTTTCTTACATTTTATTTGATGAGGAAACATCAAATGAAGAAAACGAATTACAAAACAATTTATTTACTCGAGTTATATGTCTTTACTTGGTATTTAGGAATATCCGACCGAATACGATATGTCAATTAAGTAGTTTGACTCAATTTCAGTGCATCATGAAAATAGCACAAATATCATTATAGAAGAAATATGATCAACAACGAGATCTAAAAACAGAAAGTAAGGAAAAACTAAAATAAGTAAAATAAACATGCTGATGAAGTTGTGTAAAAATAACGAAAATTAGGAAAATGAGCCTCTTATGAGGGTTGCTTGTTAACGTTATGGCTTGGTAGAAAAGTAAGCATACTAGCAGTGTCAAATTAAAACATAGAAGTAAGTAGGCTAATCATTCTCAACCGCCGTGGTCAGAATGTATATTAATTTTGTCCTAAACAGAATTCTAACTACAATACAAACCATAGGCTTATACATTAATAATAGTATCTTGATAGAGTTCCAGGGATAAGTTGCGCGTAGAAAGAGAGATGGGCAAAGATTTTTGAAGGATGACCTAACCTAAGTCCTAACCATGGTTGGTGGGTTAGAGGAGAAGAACCCAAGGGAATCAAAATATCTCCCTAGAGTTACATGCATATGTGGTGCTATGAGCTCCACATCCACCAATGGAGTTCTTAGCATGATCCATTTTGAAACTGAACATCTAAACAAATCCTATTCACTTCTACAAGTGGCAAACTCCCATAGTTTGCTCGGCATGAATTTACAGGAACAGCAAAACTTTAAGAAAATTCAGAAACAATTTGCTTCCCTATCCAAAGGGAAGATTGGTCAGTTAAAACAAATCCAATTAAGATTTTTAAAAATAGAGTTGGTAATTAAAAAAACAATTTTAACAAGGAAAAATTCCTGCATGGTCTTAGAGCTCTAAAATCCTAAGACTAGCTAGCTACAATGTCAATGCACAAAAACTGAGGGCACATCCAAGCCCCTGGCCATGATTTTGCTAAAACTGCCTCTTCATCTACATATTAATATTGAATGGATTAGCATTTTTAAAAGCTCGTTTTTCAAAATGAAGGGCTTATATATATATATATATTGTATGGTTGAATATACAATTTTTTAAGCAAACCATTACCAAAGTATGATTAGCCTTCCCTAGGCTAAAATTAAGAACTTTTTCTTTTACTGAATTAGCCTTTCCAGGGCTGATATTAAAAGAGTAAAAACAATAATTCCCAACCAACTAATCCAATATAGCTTGAGTTGGTGTATACATGCATACACATGACTTGACCTTTTGCTTTTTCTGATCTTTCATAAGGATGCAGGAAAAAAAATGCATGACTCTACAATTGTTGGAGTGATAGTTTAACCCCTATGGGGGGTCTGTGTGTTAGGAAGGAGAGAAAAGTAAAAGAGATAACCATGGTTAGGCCAAAGGTAATTTGTTGGAACTTCAAAAGAAGCAGATGATGAGGAAGCACAGAAGTGGGGCCAACTTGGCTTGTATAAATTGTGATTGTTTCTAGCGATTAGGAATTGGTGGAACATGAAGAGCCATGGTCACGCCTGTGGGACAGCAAAGCACACTGTCAAAGATATTAGTACTCCTTCCATATTCAGACAAAATATATAATTAATCACAATTTATGAGAGGAATCTGTTAAAGTTGTTCAAATAAATTTGAGTTAAAATATTCACGCATAAATTGCTAGGTGCGAGCATATACCTGATGGCAAAGCTGCAGTTGGTGCGAGAGACATGGGTGCACCAAAGTGCTGGGGATACCCTCCAGTTGAATTAATGGCTGAATACTGAAAAAGATGGTGTGGGTACTGAACGCCATAGCTCTGCCCTGAACTGTTGCTGCCACTGGTTGCTCCATTCCCTTCTCCAAATTGGAGATACGGATAAAAAGCACCAGCGGACATCATTCCCCCAGGCCCAGTCCCGTACATTGGGTACTGAGCAGTTGCCCCTCCGTATATGCTGTAGTAGCTCTGAACAAAATGACCACATATATTTTAGAAACCACAATATATTTGGAATGTAAATTTCAACTAGCAGCTCCAAAAAGTACAATACACTACAATACAATAAGAGAACGCAAACTTCAAAAACAGAATCGTGCATTAGTTGACTTGTAATTAAAATGTGACTGGGTTCACTGAATTCATCATTTCCAAATGAGCGAACGGACCAATGTAGCATTAGTCCCAGCATATTATGTTTGTTTATAATTATAACTGATTTGTCCATTTTATTAATTATTGGTCACAATTCCATGAAATTTCAGTAGACCCTACGGCGAAGTGTGGTTGAGAGGATGGACCACACACAGAGTCCATTAAATATTCAGGAAAATTTCAATACAAGTCGAACTGTAAATTCACTTTCACCGCTTGGCATTCTTTTTCTTCTACTTCTTGTTCAGTTTATATGAACATAAAACCCTCTGTTCAAGTTACATTCCAAAGATCATACTTATCCCTGCTGGTGCTGGTATAATATATAGCTAAATACATTCACTTTTCAGTGAATCATTCACTGCATGCGCACTATTATATATGATAGTGCTTTTTAAAAATATGGGGGGTCTGAAAAAAGATCATGGAGAGTCGTGCAGAATAATTTTCTTGCAACGCCAAGCTCACCAATTATTAAAATTTCGAGCTGTCAATGACAGGTAAGAAAGTTAGAGCAGCAGCACATATATATATATTTATATATATATATCTCAAAACATTGTCATAGCTAAGTAATTAGAAAGAACTTTTTTACTCAACAAGGCTTTCTATATTCTCACAGTAACAACCAGTCCTTTTCGGGGTTCAAGATCTACATATTTTGACCATTTTTACATTTTTAATTTACCGATATGTCTATATTTGGCATCATATGTGCTTTCAGCAGTTTCAATTGTATGTCAAATTAGAGATGATCTTGTGACTTTTATGCAAGACGTGAAAGTAATAGCAATTATAATAATATAAAGGGGAAGAATCTCTATGAAGGAAAAGAAAAGAAATAGTGAAAATAATAGTGATTGAAAGGTTAAAAAAGGTCATTGTCTGCAAAAAAGAAAAAAAGAAAACGCATCCTAAGAACAAGTGTGGAAAAGGAAAAATAAAAGAAGAAATTTGTACAAACCGTCGGGTATGTGTAGTCTGGTGAGTATGGAGAGTACCTGAAATAGTAATACAAGGAAAACAAAAGACGAAAGTGAAAAGTCAGTATATGATGCTTTCAAATTAAGGCAACAAGAATTCCATCCAACAGAAATGAGAGAGGTAACAAGCACTGGATTAATATTTAAGATGTGCTGCATCGAAGAATATGCCCATTGTAGTAAATGGATAATGTGCATACCATCATTTTCTAGTACAGTGTTAAATTAATATGTAATTTTTAAGATTTTTAGTTTGAAAGAGAGAGAGAGAGAGAGATGCATATGAATTGAATAGATGGCCACGTGCTTATGTCCAAATCCAAAATGTATATGTGCTTGTTATGATATGTCTCATATAGGTGAGGCAGATAACGGCAAACAAGGTTCAATCCTAAATATATATTAGGGTAAAAAGAAAGAAAGAGTACATATGTTGGTAATATTAATACTTTTTTTTGGTGAAAAGTAAGATTAATACTTCGATAAAAAAATGATAGTAAGATTAATAAGAATGGAAATTGCATGTGCTTAGTGAGGCGATGATGATGGAAAGGAATATAATAAGTGAACGGTTATCATTTCTCTTTACTTGACCACTTTGAGAGGGAGATAGAGATAACAATATGATGAAGTGGTGCGTTAGATGGATGAGCGTGCTCGACAACCCCAGTTGAATAGGTTGGGTGTTGCATGAGTTGGCAACGTACGTGAATGTAGCTTCCTTGCTGTAAAACATTACAAATAGAGAGAGAGAGAGAGAGAGAGAGAGAAGAGAGAGAGAGAAATAAATAAATAAATACAAAAGCATACCCATAAACATTATAGGGTAACCCTTGTTGTATGGCATAATGAGGGAAGGATGCTGCTGATGGAAAAGCTGTTCCCACTCCACCTCCAAACCCTGTCTGAAAAGTGTTCATGACCCTAAAGTTCCTGCCTCCTCCTCCTGCTCCTGTCACCGTTAATTTATTTTTACAATTATTCATATTTTCTTTTTATATATATTTCTAACCAAATATCACAACATAATATATAACACTAACCTTCAATCATCTCTGAATTGAAAAGAGCATGACGGATAATAACTAGTAATTTTCTGGATATATATACATGAAATGATGATTCTTGAACAAGCATAAGAACCTTATCGAACTGCATTTGCTAATAGTATATTAATTTCGTTGAACAGTTGTTTTGGACTCTTTTTCTTATCTTTTTCCCGAATGGAGTTTAATTATTAGTTTAATTTGTCCAAATACGAAAGAATAGAACTTTCCTTGCTGGGAAGAATATTCATGCTGGATTTTGATTTGACAGTGGAAAGCATATTGTTCAAATTAAAAAACGGAATCTTTTTATTGACCCAATCAAACTCTTGCAGTGAAATTATTTAAAATGTAAAAGTAAATAAATTAAGCTTCAACAAATTCACAGTTGGCAAGATCTTGCAACAATAAGCCTTGCCCGATGAATCAAAGAAAAAAGAAAATGCATGACCATATATACCTTCCTCCACAGGTTAAAAAGCTAATTAAAATGAAAGATGGATATCATATATAAAGAAGTTTATACGGATCTGAATACATGTTGAAGTAAATCCAAATGAAATGTAATGTATAAACAATACCGTGCTTTGGAGTAGAAGACTTGGACCTCTGAACTCCTAAAGAAGCAAGATTGCAATTTACCCTCCTCCCATCTATAACGGGAGCAGCATCAACGCAGGCTCTCATGGCGGCTTCAGGATCCCGAAAAGTTACCTAAAATAACGGTTTCCAAATCATCAGTTATCACCAAAAATTCTTTTTATTAAAAAAACATTGATTGAAGATCTAGCGAGGGAGAAAGTAGGAGATAGAGTGAACATACAAAACCGTAGCCCTTGGATCTGCCAGTAGCCTTATCAGTGATGACAACAGCCTCCAAGATCTCACCAAACTGCTCAAAGTATTTCTTCATAGTATCCTTTTGTGTTTCCCAAGCCAAACCCCCAACAAATACTTTTGTGTATGTGGTGTCACCGAACTGCCCTGCTATATTAGCTGGAATCATCTTTATCTTCTTTTTCTTTCTTCTTCTTCTTCTTCTTCTTCTTCTTCTTGAGGCCTTTTATGATATGTAATTATGATCTACGATCAAAACCGAAGTCAGCAGCTACAACACAAAAGAAGAAAAAGATCTTTGTATGATGAGATCTATGCGTGACTAGTAACTATATGACTCAATATAGACAAGAATATACAAATATCAGATAGATCGATCCACAGCCATGGATAAGAAATAAAAAAGACCCACTATTTTACTCTTACATTTTAGACATTGTTGAGTTTGAGAACTGAGAGGCGATTAGGTCAGAGATGGATAGACAGACAGACAGAGAGAATTTTGGGAGGGAAGAGAAATAAAAAACTAGGAAAAAATAAATTAATTAAAAAATAAAAGAAAAAAAGGCCCTCTCAGAATACGGACATGAATTATGTACACATATACCTTTGCCCCTTCTTCTTTCTCACGCACTTTTCTTTCGCGTATTTCCCAATCTTGGGTGGTTAATTAGAGTTTGTAGCACAACGCTGTGTGTGGAGTGTGGTCATTGCGCTTCTTCCCTCTATTATTATGTTGGACATAGCTGTACTTTGCATTATTTTCTGGGCATATTTTGCAATGACTAATTCCAACTCTTATTTTTCCTGAAATTACAAAATTACCTCATGCAAAAGCCAAAACACCTAGTGGCAGAAACGGGACGGGAATAATTTATTAGAAACGGACGGGAGGGAGAGATCAAATCACCCGGGAGGTCAAAGGCAAAATAAATAAATAAACTCAATTTTATTTTTACATATATTAAGCCTCTATTCGTTTGGATGTAATCTATAGTAAGAGAGATTATATTACCCTAAACCCTATATAAGAAGTTAAAGAAAGAAAGTAAAAGTAAAAAATAAAATAAAAAACTCGGGAAAATTAAATTTGCTAAATTACTCTATAATGTCTTAATTATTTCCCTCAAAGGAAGTTCTAGGGATGTATTGTGATGGCCTTGATGGCCTACGTCAGTGTTTTTCGGACTGCAGTGTGTCTTACCTCCCACATTTTGCTATGTTCTTAGTCTGCGTTTACATATTAAGTGGATGGGTTGGTCGGGCTGTGGTCCTATTCCGAAGCGTTCAACCCTTACGTGTTCAGAAATGAACTTGGTGTCCTCTATCTTCGTTTCTTTTTGCTAACGTCTTCTATTTTTCTCTAGTTCATATGTGTAAATCTGATATTTTGTGACTCAATATAATTTCTATCCTTTTCTGAAAAAAAAAAGTACAGTTATGTTGTTTTCAAGACATTAAGCAATATGAGACGTTAGGCTGCAAGGGATCCGTCCAGAGACCACCACCTAAGCTAAGTTAAATTCCTAAAGGGATCAGAGTAAAGGTAATAGATGAGCCTAATATCAACGGAAGTTTCTTCGACTGATGATAAGGAAGAATGACATCTTTATAACCCATGTAAGCTCAAGATAGCCACTTCTCCTATAATAGTTGTCACCAATTACTCTTTCCTGTAATCATACTAGTAACTGTTGGAACTTTAAAGTAACAGAGCAAAGTAAACAAATTTTGCAGCAGAGAATATATAATGCAGAAAATAGTCAAGCAATCAGATACCTTTTTATTCCATAAACGAGAATGCCTTTATATAGGCTTACAACTTGAACTGAAAAGATAAAAAGACTCAACTGATAAGAGATTTTATTGGCACTAAATCACTAACTAATGCATCAGAATATTAGGAACAAGAAATCTGAAACGTGACAGCAACTTCCAAAGACCAAGTCAACTGACACTTTGAGCTGGCAAACTTGAATCAACCTTCAACACTCCCCCTTGATTCAAAGTTGCATACCCCAAGCTTTGATCTGAAGTAGACATGCTTATAACTTGGAAGAGCTTTCGTGAATATATCTACCAACTGCTCATCACTACTACAGAACTTCAAAATGATCTCACTTTTTGTAACTAAGTTACGAATGAAATGGAAACGGATGTCGATGTGCTTTGTTCTTCCACGGAAAGTGGGATATTTTGTCATTGCATTTGTTGACTTACTGTCACAGAAAATTACAGTTTCTTCTTGCTGAACTTGGTAAAAATCAGCAAGCAGTCTTCTTAGCCATACAACTTGACATGCTGAAGAAGTGGCAACTGTGTATTCAACATCTGAAGTAGATAATGCTGTTGTTGCCTATTTTTTTGAACTCCATGTGATAGCTCCTGACCCAAGATTGAAGATATTTCCTGAGGTGCTCCTTCTATCATCCAAGGTGCTTGCCCAATCTGTTGGATTATAAACTTAATCCATTATGGAAGCCCAAATCTAAACCCAATTGGAATCCAAGTTCATAATAAAGGTCCAAAATTATAAGTCATTTATCTAGAATTTTCTAGAGTGTAGTAATTATGCATGTGAATCATTTGGTAACTTAAAATATTATTAGAAAGATGGAGAAAAATGAGGTGTATGGTTATTATAATTTTGGATTAGTTTATTTGTGTGGTGTAGAATTGTTTTTAAGTAGTATAAATACTCCTCCCCATTTTAGTTTTAGACATCAAGAAAAATTAAAAGTTTCTAAGTGAGTGAAGAAGCAAAATTTTATAAAAATGAGTTGTAGTTTCTTGTTTGTTGAGTGAGAGTGTTTTTGTAATATTTGCTTGAGTTTGAATAAAAGTTGTTTGCGTGAGTATTTTATTTCCAACAAAGTGGTATCAGAGCCAGGTTGGAAAATATACACTATTGCAAATCGGAGGTCTCGACAAGAGAAATTCGACACCATCAGAATTTCCCCGATCGGAGTTTAAACGTGCCGCCGAAATAGTGCTTGACTCACAAAGTTGAGCCGAGTTGACCGAACTGTCCCTTCCAAAGTTTTTCGACGTTCCGGATTCATCCGCGCAATCAAATTTTGCAAATTCTTATTATATTGAGAGATATGACAAATGGTATGACACCATTCTAAGTCCCGACACTCAACAACAACAACTACGTTAATTGGAGTATCAAAATGAAGGCACTTCTTGGATCACAAGATGTGTGGGATATCGTAGAGAAAGGCTACAACGAGCTTGTGGATGATGCTATTTTTTCTACTCTTACACCAGATCAAAAGGCTACTTTGAAGGATTCAAGAAAGAGAGATAAGAAGACTCTCTACCTCATCTATCAAGCTTTAGATGATGATGGATTTGAAAAGATTTCAAGTGCAAGCTCTGCTAAGGAAGCGTGGGAGAAGTTGCAAACATCTTACAAAAGATCCGAGCAAGTCAAGAAGGTTCGTCTCCAAACATTAAGAGGTGAATTTGAATCCTTACATATGAAAGTATCTGAGTCTATTTCGAATTATTTCTCAAGAGTAGTAGCTGTTTCTAATCAATTAAAAAGAAATGGTGAAAAGTTAGAAGATGTGAGGATAATAGAGAAGATACTTTGTTCGTTGGATCCCAAATTTGAGCACATCATCGTGACGATTGAAGAAACTAAAGACTTGGAAGAAATGACGATCGAACAACTCCAAGGATCATTGCAAGCATACGAAGAGAAGCATAAGAAGAAGCAAGGATTTACTGAGCAACTCCTCAAGCTGCAACTCAAGGATATGCATGAAAGTCAAGGCAATGATAGAAACCAACGTGGCCGAGGTAGAGTTAGAGGTCATGGACGAGGTGGAAGTCGCGGTCGTGGACGAGGTTGGAATTACCACAACAACAATTCCAACAACAACTATGAGAAAGGAGAAAGCTCAACACGAGGCCGTGGGAGAATCAATCCGAACTCAAGGTATGACAAATCTCAAGTTCGATGTTATAATTTTCAGAAGTTTGGGCATTATGCTTCAGAATGTAGAGCTCCCAACAACAAAATTGAGGAGAAGGCCAACTACGTGGAAGAGAAGACAGATGGTAAAGAAACTCTTCTTTTAGCATGAAAGGAAACTAATGGTGGCCAAGCAAATTCCTGGTATCTTGACAGTGGTGCAAGCAATCTTATGTGAGGAAAGAAAGACATGTTCGTGGAGTTAGACGAGTCAGTAAACGGAAATGTTTCGTTTGGAGATGATTCCACAATAGCAGTGAAAGGGAGAGGTAACATCCTTATCCGTTTAAAAGATGGGAGACATCAATTTATTTCCAATGTCTACTATGTGCCCAATATGAAAAGTAACATCTTGAGTTTAGGACAATTGTTAGAGAAAGGTTATGATATTCATATGAAAGATTATAATCTTTCTATAAAAGATGATAAAAATAACTTCATTGCTAAAGTGCCGATGTCAAAGAATAGAATGTTCTTGATCAACATACAAAACGATGTTGCAAAGTGCCTGAAAGCTTGCTACAAAGATGCATCATGGCTTTGGCATCTTCGATTTGGGCATCTAAATTTTGGAGGTTTGTAGCTGCTATCTAAGAAGGAGATGGTAAAGGGACTACCTCACATCAACCATCCTGACCAGCTTTGTGAAGGGTGTCTAGTCGGGAAGCAATTCAGGAAAAGTTTTCCAAAGGAGTCAGAGTCAAGAGCTAAGAAGCCACTCGAGCTCATCCATACCGATGTGTGTGGTCCAATCAAGTCAAGCTCTCTCGGTAACAGTAGCTATTTTCTTCTCTTCATTGATGATTTTTCAAGAAAAACCTGGGTATATTTCTTGAAACAGAAGTCAGAGGTTTTTGAAGTTTTCAAGAAGTTCAAAGCTGCAGTGGAGAGAGAAAGTGGTAGAAAAATCAAAGCCATGAGATCCGACCGAGGTGGAGAATTTACTTCCAGGGAGTTTCAAGAGTTCTGTGAAGCAAATGGAATTCGGCGACCAATGACAGTTCCTAGATCCCTCCAACAAAATGGTGTGACAGAAAGAAAGAACAGAACAATCCTCGACATGACACGAAGCATGCTCAAAAGCAAGAAATTATCCAAGGAATTTTGGGCAGAAGCAGTGGCATGTGCAGTTTACTTGTTAAACCGATCTCCAACAAGAAATGTATGGGGAAAGACACCACAAGAGGCATGGAGTGGAAGAAAGCCTGGCATTTCCCACCTGAGAATCTTTGGAAGTATAGCCCATGTTCATGTACCAGATGAGAGAAGAACGAAGCTTGATGATAAAAGCGAGAGTTTTATCTTCATTGGCTATGATGCTAATTCGAAGGGTTACAATCTATACAATCCAGACAATAAGAAAATTGTGATTAGTCGAGATGTGATATTCAATGAAGAAGGAGAATGGGATTTTAGCTCTCATACAGATAACTTCAATTTCTTTCCTCAATTTGAAGAAGATGAGCTAACACAAATAGAACAACATGGAGAAGCCCAACAAGAGACAACAACTCCACCCTCTTCACCAATCATTCAAGGAGACTCATCACCTTCGTCATCATCAAGTGAAAGAGTTGTGTCACGCACACGAAGTCTTAAAGATCTCTATGAGGTAACCGAACGACAAGATAACCTTACATTATTTTGTCTGTTTGCTGATTGTGAACCAGTGAGCTTTCAAGAAGCAGTACAAGAGAAGAAGTGGAGAGATGCGATGGATGAAGAAATCAAGGCCATCGAAAAGAATGACACGTGGGAACTCACTTCCCTTCCTAAGGGACATAAGGCGATAGGTGTCAAATGGGTGTACAAAACAAAGCAAAATGCTAAAAGAGAGATTGAAAGGCACAAGGCAAGGCTAGTTGCTAAAGGATATAGTCAAAAGGCTGAAATTGACTATGATGAGGTATTTGCTCCCGATGCTCGATTGGAGACTATTAGACTAATTATTTCTTTGGCAGCTCAAAACAAGTGGAAGATACATCAAATGGATGTAAAGTCTGCCTTCCTAAATGGAGTTCTTGAAGATGAAGTCTACATTCAACAACCATCAGGCTATGAAGTTAAAGGCCACGAAGACAAAGTGTTAAAGTTGAAGAAGGCTCTTTACGGGCTAAAACAAGCGCCAAGGGCTTGGAATAGCCGAATCGATAAGTACTTCCAAGAGAATGGCTTCAACAAATGTCCCTACGAGCACGCTTTATATATCAAGATCAAAGATGGAGATATTTTGATTGTGTGCCTCGACGTGGACGATTTGATCTTCACCGGAAATAACCCAAGCATGTTCAATGAATTCAAGGAAGTGATGATGAAAGAATTCGAGATGACTGACATGAGACTCATGGCGTACTACCTTGGCATTGAAGTTAAGCAACAAAAGGATGGAATCTTCATTTCACAAGAAAGCTATGCAAAAGAGATCCTGAAGAAGTTCAAGATGGAGAACTGTTAGCCGATAAGCACACCAACGGAATATGGAATCAAGATGTCCAAACATGAAGAAGTCGAAAGTGTAGATCCAACATTCTTCAAAAGTTTGGTGGGAAGTCTACGCTATCTAACTTGCACGAGGCCTGATATTCTTCATGCAGTTGGATTGGTTAGTCGCTACATGGAATCTCCAACAACCACCCATTTTAAAGCTGCAAAGAGAATTCTTCGCTATCTGAAGGGTACAATTGATTTTGGCTTGTTCTATTCAGTTTCTAATAATTGTAATCTTGTTGGATATAACGATAGTGATTGGGGTGGAGATATAGATGATCGAAGGAGTACTACTGGATTCATATTTTTCATGGGAGATACTGCTTTCACATGGATGTCAAAGAAACAACCGATTGTCACATTGTCCACTTGTGAAGCGAAATATGTTGCTGCTACCTCATGCGTTTGTCATGCAATTTGGCTTAGAAATCTACTAAAGGAGATAGGTTTAATACAAGAAGAGCCGACCAAGGTTTGTGTCGACAACAAGTCAGCCATTGCCTTAGCAAATAATCCAGTATTCCATAATCGAAGTAAACACATTGATATTCGCTACCACTATACAAGAGAGTGTGTTGCAAGAAAGGATGTGCAAGTTGAATATGTGAAGTCACAAGATCAAGTTGCCGATATTTTTACCAAGCCACTGACAAGTGAAGATTTCATAAGATTAAGAAATTTACTAGGAGTCACAAGATCAAGTTTAAGATGGGGTGTTGGATTATAAACTTGATCCATTATGGGAGCCCAAATCTAAACCCAATTGGAGTCCAAGTTCATAATAAAGGTCCAAAATTATAAGTCATCTATCTAGAATTTTCTAGAGTGTAGTAATTATGCATGTGAATCATTTGGTAACTTAAAATATTATTAGAAGGATGGAGAAGAATGGAGAAGAATGAGGTGTATGGTTATTATAATTTTGGATTAGTTTATTTGTGTGGTGTAGAATTGTTCTTAAGTAGTATAAATACCTCTCCCCATTTTAGTTTTAGACATCAAGAAAAATTAAAAGCTTCTAAGTGAATGAAAAAGCAAAATTTTATAAGAGTGAGTTGTATTTTATTGTTTGTTGAGTGAGAGTGTTTTTGTAATATTTGCTTGAGTTTGAATAAAAGTTGTTTGTGTGAGTATTTTATTTCCAACACAATCACTATCCATAAAGCCAAATAATTTGAATTCTGAAACTTGAGTGTACCAAATTCCAAAATCCAAAGTTCTAGCTAGAATCCTTTTTGCAGCTCCATAATGATGTTTTGTAGGACTCTTCATAAATCTTAATACCATACCGACAGAGAATGAAATATCTGGTCAAGTATGACCCGAATAAATCAATCCTCCAACTAAGCTTTTGAAACTTCTTGCATCAGCTTTTCCCATACCATCTTCTAACTGTAATTTCTCATTCATGTTTATGGAGTAGCTGCAACTTTGCAATTAAGCATATTAAACCTTTTGAGAAGATGTTTTGCATATTTTCTTTGCGAAATAAACACCTCATCTTCTCCTTGCTTTACCTCAAGCCCAATAAATTAATGTAACAAACCCAAATCTGATATTTCAAAACTTGTCATCATACCACATTTTAATTCATCTACAAGAGAGTGAGATGAACCCATATAGATAATATCATCAACATAAAGGCGAGCTATGAGAAACTCGTTGTTTTCTTCTTAAAGTATAGTGCAGGCTCATTCTCACTTCTTTCAAATCCATTTTGCAAAAAAATGTGTCTATCTTGTTGTACCAAGCTGGTGAAGCTTGTTTCAACCCAGAAGGTGCTTTCAGTAGCCTGAAAGTGCTTTCAGTAGCCTATACACCTTCTCTTCTTTACCTTTAACTATGAATCCTTCAGGTTGAGTAACATACACCTCCTCTTCTAGCTCCCCATTCAAAAAAGTTGATTTAACATCAAATTGATACACAACCTATTGTAATTGTGCAGCCAAAGCCAAGATAATTCTCACCATTTCAAGACGAGCAATAGGAGAAATGTTTCTTCAAAATCAATACCTTCTTGTTGTGAATACCCTTTTGCCACCAATTGAGCCTTGTATTTTTGTATGCTTTCATCTGCATGGTACTTTGTTTTGAATACCCACTTCAGGCTAATCACATTCTTATCATCGGGTAGATCCACTAACTCTTAAGTTTCATTCCTTTGAAATGCCATGAGTTCTTCTTTCATTGCATCTTGCCACTCCTTTTTATTTGTTGCTTCTTTGTAAGTTGTGGGATCTGAACAAGTAAAGCAAATGCACAAGTTTCATAGATGCCCCGCAAAGATTTAAATCTTCTTAGAGGTGTCTCATCAGAAGACTCATTTGTGAAAGATGTGTTGTTGCTACTCGGAGTATTAGGAGTGGAACTTGTAGAGATGCTACTGTTTGATGTTGATGGAGAAAAATTTGTTAGTGTTAGGTCTGACACTTTTTTTGTTAAAGCCTCAAGTTGAATTTCTTTGTTGTTATTGTCCCATTCCCAGTTTGCGTCTTGATCAAACACTACATTTTTGTTAACAATCACTTTGCCACTAAGAGGATTATATAGCCAATATGCTTTGGATTGAGGACAATAACCAATAAAAATGTTTTTCAAAATTTTCATCTAATTTTTGATTATTTTTTGAACTTATCAAAGCATAAACAATACAATCGAAAATTCATAAGAGGCTTACCGAAGGCTTTGTACATCTCTAAGCTTCAAACGACATTTGATTCAATACAACTTTTGTAGGTGAAATATTCAGCAGGTAGACTGAAGATGCAATTGCTTCTAGCCAATATTGATTTGGAAGCTCCTTAGCTTTAAGCAAGCCTCTAGCCATCTCAACAACCGTGCAATTCTTATGCTCAGCTACCCTATTCTTCTTTGGTGTGTATGAGGCAATTAACTCCCTGCGAATGTCATTTTCTTCACAAAAAAGGTTTTTTATTGTTCAATAAAAGAGAGAAGGATCACCGACTCTTCCTGAAAGCTTTGCTTTTTCTCTTCAACCTTGCTTCCGTCCTTTCTTTTTACTACTACGATCTATAGATTCCCCATCTATATTCCAATCCCAACGAGAATAGAAGCGAGGTGTTTCCGACATTCATTAGATATGAATTCACCACATATATCCGTGGGGAGAGCTCTTATGCAAAACTCAATTTGCTTCTTAACAAAAGTTTTGAATTTTCTGAAATCCTCAAAAGCTTTTAATTTATTTTTCAAAAAATAAACCCAACTCATGCGACTAAAGTCAAGGTTAAGAGAAAAAAATAACGACTTCCTCCAAATGATTCAGTATTCATTGGCCCACACAAATCAGCATGAACCAATTCAAGACAATTTGAAGCCCTTAAAGCATATTCAACTGGAAATGATTTCCTTGTTTGTTTGCCATATATACAACCCTCACATAAATTAAAAAAAAAAACTCAATTTTCGGCAATCCATGAACCATACATTTTTTATTCAATAACTTTAGCCCTTTGACATTAAGATGTCCATACCATAAATGCCATAACTTAGACTCGTTCTTTGCTTCAATAGCTAATGCAAAATGTTCCACATTTGAAACTTCAAGTGGAAACATTTTGTTCTTGGTCATGTAAACATTAACCATTATTTTAATAATGCATGCTCCATCATCAAATAATATTGAATATCCACTAGCCATTAATTTCCCTTCACTGCCCTACACTCAACAAGTTATGTGCCAAGTTAGGAGTAAATTGAACATCATGAAGAAGTTTCACTTTACCATGACTAGTTGTGATTGCTACTATCTATTTTTCTTCAACTTGAATATCCTTATTATTTCTAAGTTTAACTTGCATCTTTTTAGTCTCATTAAGATCCTTAAAAATTTCTCTTATGCCTGACATATGATTGGAACAACCACTATCTAGAAACTACACATCACTTGCAACATCAGTATTATCAAAATGAGCCATAAATAACTTACTTTCGTCATATTCTTATTCTGCACAATTCACTTCATCATCTTTGTACCAGTAGTATGCTTAACATGCCTATATTGCTTGCATTGATAGCGCTGAATGCCATTTTTGTTGCCTCTACCTCTGTCGTGACCTCTACCACTATGATATGAATCTCTGCCACATTTGTTTCCTGTTTTTCTTTCATATTATTTTTTATTAGAACTCTCAACCTTCACTTGAAATGCCTTTTCTTCATGTGTTTGACTTGTTCAACCTGGCCTCGTGAGTTTGTAAAAAGCCTATGAGCTCATCGAGTGAAAAAATTGATAGGCATTTAGATTCCTCAATTGTAGCTACTACATGATCAAACTTAGGAGTTAAACTCCTCAGTACTTTTGCTACAATAATATGATCTGAAACTTCTTTTCCATAAGATCTCATTTGATTGACAATTGTAGCTACTATTGTAAGAAAGTCTTGCACTGATTCTCCACATTTCATCTGTAAGGTTTCAAAGTCACGATGAAGAGATTGAAGCTTCACCATGATTACCTTTTGAAGAACCTTGAAATGTCAGTTGCAATGTCGTCCATGCTTCTTTAGATGTGGTTGCTGCTGCCATTTTTGATAAAATTGATTGATCTACTGCTTATTGAATGAAGCTTTGGAGTCCTTTTTCTTGTTCTCACTCAGTTTGCCCTCTTCATTGAATCAACATAGCCATTTTCCACTAAGTCCCATAAATCTTGAGACTTGAACAAAGTCTTCATCTTAATGCTTCATAAACATTCCCCTTTTGATGAAGACATGAATTGTTGGTTGAGAGATGCTCACCATATTGTCGTTAGTTTCCATGCCCAGTTATGAAAGAACCTAACTCTGATACCAAAAATGTTAGAAATTTAAAGTAATAAAGTAAAGTAAACAAATTTTGCAGTAGAGAATATATAATGCAGAAAATAGTCAAACAATCATATACCTTTTTTACTCCATAAACGAGAATGCCTTTATATAGGCTTACAACCTGAACTGAAAAGCTAAAATATTTCCATCATTTGATAGTATTCTTCGTTCCCTAGAGGCAAGTCTATGGTGCGTTAAATGGATAGAGAAATTATGAAATTATTACTTTGATATAAAGGTTTGATTTGTATATGTATGTGATGTTATACAAATTTTCTAAGAACGTAATATAAGTAATATTCCGAGTTTTTATTTAATTGAAACACATCCATGATTTAATAAAGAATATGATGAAAGATGTGCTAAGTGAATTATATGCTATATACATGTAAAATAAGCTTTTATGTTTTAAATGACAGTACGATGCATCCATTTACAATCAGGTAATTCTGTATTTAGAAGAAAATATTTATCTATAACGGTTTCTTATTTTAAAATTTTATTGAAAATAATTATAATTCCAAATATATATATTAAATGACTATTACGATAATATTTATACCATTGAGTTAAAACTCAGCGTAGTTATGCAGCAGAAGAAGAGTATGGATAGACAAAAGTTCGCAGATATAGTGATTTCACCAGAGAAACACATATGTAATAGAAACATTGATAGTCATATTATGCTCATAAAAAATTTTCTTGGTTTATAAGTATTGTTTGTCTATAAATCCTGCACAGATGTATGAGATAATCAGTCATAGACACTACCTACCTGACTTTGGTATAAAAGGATAAATGAGTGTTATAAAGTATGTAAATGCATCTCTTTAATGAAACTTACTCATAGTTATACATATACTAACTTTATTATCCATCAACAAATTCCCTACTATATGCTTGATACAAAAGACCCACAAATACAAACAACAATTTGAATATATATTGTTGCCAAAGTTGGCATTCTGAACATTAACAACTGTTACAATACACATGAAAGCTCAATGCATAATTAAACACTATAGTGACCTCAACTTAAAAGATGATGAAGGGAGATTATAAATTCAATTAATTGAAACTCCATACCATAATTTTCAAATAGTATTTCTAAATGAAAGTATTTAAAGTACAACAATCAAATTTGAATAAAAAACTACACCATGGCTACTTATAGGACTATAGCTAATACATTAAAGACAATATGACATCCTTCATCTTCTAAATTAATTCAACATTATATAAGGCATAAGACTGTAATTAATCACATTCAAGTATAATGGTAAAGCAGTGAGCTGCCACTCTTGAAAATTTTCCTTTTATTATCACATGAAATATGAAAACATGTTTTTGCCAAGAAGTTTGTTGTCATTGCTGGATTAAGTTTTTTAATTTCTTGATTCATATTAGTGGTATTGAGTAGAAAATTAAAGGGAAAGCTGAATGTAGATTGATAAAAACTTAGATTAGAGTATATTAATAAGCTTATAAGAATGACATTCACCTCTATAATTATTTAAGGATAAATGTTCATGTGATAATGTTCAACGTTGACAATCCTTGTTATTTATATGTTTTCACTTATGTTTTTTTTCCTCTTTTGTAAATGGAGAAAATTATTGATTCCATATTACTCTTTTACTCTATATCTGTAATCTTTTATAATACAATAAATAAATAAATAATGTAACACTTTTCGATATAATTAGAAATAAACTTAATTATATTAAAAAATATTATGATGCATATGATTTGAAAACATTATAAATTAAAACGTTGATGCAATATGATTATGATGACTTAAAAAAATCATAAAATGTCATTAAAAAACTTAAAAATAAATAAAAATTTAATACAATAACAAAAGGGCAACCCAGTAGCCTCAGTTTTATAAAACGGATAGTTATAAAATTATGTCTCTAAAAATAAAAGTATACACATTTATAACTATCAAAACCTAACAAAACAATAAAAAAAATACAATAATTGTATCACCCATCTTAAGTTTGTATCATTGACTCTGCTATTGGGTGTCCGACTCTGTCGATCAAGACCTAGACTCTGAACTTGCGTATGAAAATACTCATACGCTAAGCAACCTATATAATACTTAATGGTATATAACAACATGCAAAATCCAATATATATATACAAAATGTATAATACACTTACTGTGATACCAATATAATTTACCTTGCTATTCGCACATACAATATACTATAATATTCTCAATACAATACTTAATTATGCATAACATAATAATGTAAACAACCATCAAACATACAAGTGTATACCACATGTTTAAATTATTAATTACCTCATTCCTTCCTCGTTTTACTCTTAAATAGATTAAATTGTATACCGATAATTTATGGCTCTCACCTGAGATTTCAGGATACCTGCCTAAACTTTTCAAAATACTTGTCTAAGGAAAAGAGTGTGCACATATCAAGATCCAAAGGAAACACATCTGGCTTAACTCTAGCCTTAAAAAATCTCGAACATGGCCAACCTAAATTGTCTGGTACAAATCTCTCCTCAATGACATGTCATCTCTCCTAATTCTAATCTTAGTTAGAGTAATGAGCTTAACCGTTTATCACATTATATACTATTTTCATAATATACATCATTCATAATTCTCATAATCATAACCATAACCATAACATGCATTCTCATAAGATGTTATAACCATACAACATAGGTTTTTTTTCCTCAAACCAAATTAAACTCGATTCACATGCAAACATATAAATTTTCAAGAATAAATAGCTTCATAACGGTGAATACACTTTCACTGTCATGAAAACCCTTTTCACCAGTAGTTTACTCATGAATCAAACCGTGATTCACCTGTGAATCAACAATATATTCATGACCGTAATCCACTCTTCACAGATGTTGACCAAACCGTGATCTCAATTGAAAGCTACCCGTGAACGGGTCTGCTTCATCAATATAATTTATATTTATGACATTCACACCAGTGAACTACCAGTTCAAGGCCATGAATATGAAAATTATTTAGAAAAATAAAGCATCAATAAAGCATCTAACTTTCACATGCAATATTACAACAATTGACCAATGTAAATCCTCCTATCAACAATATAGCAAGGTATTTCATTACCAGCATATCAAAAATCAAACAACAACACTTGAAAAACATCCAACATGTGATTTCCAACACAAAATCACCATAACACAACAATAACATATTTAATCCCCAATATGCCATGAACCCACAATCATGCCATATAACCAACCCTATACCATTTACAACATGCACCAACACAAAATCACCCAAACTTTTCACTTATGATGGAGCCTAACCAAAGCTTTAGCTCTCTAAGCTTGTCTTCTGCCTTGAGATGGACTTCCAAAACCTCTACTAGCTCTTGGACACAAGCAAAACATTCTATTAGTCTCCTGAAACTTGGATAGAACCCAAAAAATATAAAATTGAGCTCTTCACTTACAAGCTCACAAAGCTTATTCTCTCACTTTCGGTAATAAAACTAGGTCTCTTAATCTTCCAAAAATGAAAAAAATGGTGATCTCAAGGTAGAAGAAGATGGAGGTGACATGTTAGTTTGGTTTTCAAAGAGTGGAGAATGAATTTCAAGGGATGGTAGACAGAGAAAATCGTTACTATCTCACATGCCCTGTCTCATCATTCACGGATGTGATCCATCCATTCATGATTGTGATTAACCTTTATGATTTGTTCATTAAAGACTTGACATTCATGGTCATGACATCACTTGTCACGGATGTGAAACAATAAAAACTAGCAACTTTAAATCTTTTTAATACTCTCCTTAACTTTTAACTTTCACCAACCATTAACATAAGCTTAGAGACCCTATGTATGGGCGTTACATTTCTCCCCACTAAAAGAAATTTTGTCCATGAAATCTATTTGGTTATTTGAGTTGAATGATTGGAAAAAAATGTAACCATGAAGAGAAAATGTACCATCACAAGCATTTGTAGGCTTTTGATCTTCTATGACTCTCATGACATAGACTCTTATTGGTGTCCTACTTGATCCTGACATTTCCACCATCTCAGAAATGGCTTGACTCGATCCACCTATGTCAAAACAGGCCTGACCTCATCCCCTAGCCTGAATCGACATTAAACTATGAGTCTGAAAGGGTGTTTCAACTGTCTATAATGGATAATTTCTCTAGTAGTGATATTGAGACTCGCACTTGTAGCAAGCCCTTGAGGGTCCCTAACAATCTCATATTTGGTTATTTGCGTTAGATGGATGAGCGTGCTCGACAACCCCAGTTGAATAGGTTGGGTGTTGCATGAGTTGGCAACGTACGTGAATGTAGCTTCCTTGCTGTAAAACATTACAAATAGAGAGAGAGAGAGAGAGAGAGAGAGAAGAGAGAGAGAGAAATAAATAAATAAATACAAAAGCATACCCATAAACATTATAGGGTAACCCTTGTTGTATGGCATAATGAGGGAAGGATGCTGCTGATGGAAAAGCTGTTCCCACTCCACCTCCAAACCCTGTCTGAAAAGTGTTCATGACCCTAAAGTTCCTGCCTCCTCCTCCTGCTCCTGTCACCGTTAATTTATTTTTACAATTATTCATATTTTCTTTTTATATATATTTCTAACCAAATATCACAACATAATATATAACACTAACCTTCAATCATCTCTGAATTGAAAAGAGCATGACGGATAATAACTAGTAATTTTCTGGATATATATACATGAAATGATGATTCTTGAACAAGCATAAGAACCTTATCGAACTGCATTTGCTAATAGTATATTAATTTCGTTGAACAGTTGTTTTGGACTCTTTTTCTTATCTTTTTCCCGAATGGAGTTTAATTATTAGTTTAATTTGTCCAAATACGAAAGAATAGAACTTTCCTTGCTGGGAAGAATATTCATGCTGGATTTTGATTTGACAGTGGAAAGCATATTGTTCAAATTAAAAAACGGAATCTTTTTATTGACCCAATCAAACTCTTGCAGTGAAATTATTTAAAATGTAAAAGTAAATAAATTAAGCTTCAACAAATTCACAGTTGGCAAGATCTTGCAACAATAAGCCTTGCCCGATGAATCAAAGAAAAAAGAAAATGCATGACCATATATACCTTCCTCCACAGGTTAAAAAGCTAATTAAAATGAAAGATGGATATCATATATAAAGAAGTTTATACGGATCTGAATACATGTTGAAGTAAATCCAAATGAAATGTAATGTATAAACAATACCGTGCTTTGGAGTAGAAGACTTGGACCTCTGAACTCCTAAAGAAGCAAGATTGCAATTTACCCTCCTCCCATCTATAACGGGAGCAGCATCAACGCAGGCTCTCATGGCGGCTTCAGGATCCCGAAAAGTTACCTAAAATAACGGTTTCCAAATCATCAGTTATCACCAAAAATTCTTTTTATTAAAAAAACATTGATTGAAGATCTAGCGAGGGAGAAAGTAGGAGATAGAGTGAACATACAAAACCGTAGCCCTTGGATCTGCCAGTAGCCTTATCAGTGATGACAACAGCCTCCAAGATCTCACCAAACTGCTCAAAGTATTTCTTCATAGTATCCTTTTGTGTTTCCCAAGCCAAACCCCCAACAAATACTTTTGTGTATGTGGTGTCACCGAACTGCCCTGCTATATTAGCTGGAATCATCTTTATCTTCTTTTTCTTTCTTCTTCTTCTTCTTCTTCTTCTTCTTCTTGAGGCCTTTTATGATATGTAATTATGATCTACGATCAAAACCGAAGTCAGCAGCTACAACACAAAAGAAGAAAAAGATCTTTGTATGATGAGATCTATGCGTGACTAGTAACTATATGACTCAATATAGACAAGAATATACAAATATCAGATAGATCGATCCACAGCCATGGATAAGAAATAAAAAAGACCCACTATTTTACTCTTACATTTTAGACATTGTTGAGTTTGAGAACTGAGAGGCGATTAGGTCAGAGATGGATAGACAGACAGACAGAGAGAATTTTGGGAGGGAAGAGAAATAAAAAACTAGGAAAAAATAAATTAATTAAAAAATAAAAGAAAAAAAGGCCCTCTCAGAATACGGACATGAATTATGTACACATATACCTTTGCCCCTTCTTCTTTCTCACGCACTTTTCTTTCGCGTATTTCCCAATCTTGGGTGGTTAATTAGAGTTTGTAGCACAACGCTGTGTGTGGAGTGTGGTCATTGCGCTTCTTCCCTCTATTATTATGTTGGACATAGCTGTACTTTGCATTATTTTCTGGGCATATTTTGCAATGACTAATTCCAACTCTTATTTTTCCTGAAATTACAAAATTACCTCATGCAAAAGCCAAAACACCTAGTGGCAGAAACGGGACGGGAATAATTTATTAGAAACGGACGGGAGGGAGAGATCAAATCACCCGGGAGGTCAAAGGCAAAATAAATAAATAAACTCAATTTTATTTTTACATATATTAAGCCTCTATTCGTTTGGATGTAATCTATAGTAAGAGAGATTATATTACCCTAAACCCTATATAAGAAGTTAAAGAAAGAAAGTAAAAGTAAAAAATAAAATAAAAAACTCGGGAAAATTAAATTTGCTAAATTACTCTATAATGTCTTAATTATTTCCCTCAAAGGAAGTTCTAGGGATGTATTGTGATGGCCTTGATGGCCTACGTCAGTGTTTTTCGGACTGCAGTGTGTCTTACCTCCCACATTTTGCTATGTTCTTAGTCTGCGTTTACATATTAAGTGGATGGGTTGGTCGGGCTGTGGTCCTATTCCGAAGCGTTCAACCCTTACGTGTTCAGAAATGAACTTGGTGTCCTCTATCTTCGTTTCTTTTTGCTAACGTCTTCTATTTTTCTCTAGTTCATATGTGTAAATCTGATATTTTGTGACTCAATATAATTTCTATCCTTTTCTGAAAAAAAAAAGTACAGTTATGTTGTTTTCAAGACATTAAGCAATATGAGACGTTAGGCTGCAAGGGATCCGTCCAGAGACCACCACCTAAGCTAAGTTAAATTCCTAAAGGGATCAGAGTAAAGGTAATAGATGAGCCTAATATCAACGGAAGTTTCTTCGACTGATGATAAGGAAGAATGACATCTTTATAACCCATGTAAGCTCAAGATAGCCACTTCTCCTATAATAGTTGTCACCAATTACTCTTTCCTGTAATCATACTAGTAACTGTTGGAACTTTAAAGTAACAGAGCAAAGTAAACAAATTTTGCAGCAGAGAATATATAATGCAGAAAATAGTCAAGCAATCAGATACCTTTTTATTCCATAAACGAGAATGCCTTTATATAGGCTTACAACTTGAACTGAAAAGATAAAAAGACTCAACTGATAAGAGATTTTATTGGCACTAAATCACTAACTAATGCATCAGAATATTAGGAACAAGAAATCTGAAACGTGACAGCAACTTCCAAAGACCAAGTCAACTGACACTTTGAGCTGGCAAACTTGAATCAACCTTCAACACTCCCCCTTGATTCAAAGTTGCATACCCCAAGCTTTGATCTGAAGTAGACATGCTTATAACTTGGAAGAGCTTTCGTGAATATATCTACCAACTGCTCATCACTACTACAGAACTTCAAAATGATCTCACTTTTTGTAACTAAGTTACGAATGAAATGGAAACGGATGTCGATGTGCTTTGTTCTTCCACGGAAAGTGGGATATTTTGTCATTGCATTTGTTGACTTACTGTCACAGAAAATTACAGTTTCTTCTTGCTGAACTTGGTAAAAATCAGCAAGCAGTCTTCTTAGCCATACAACTTGACATGCTGAAGAAGTGGCAACTGTGTATTCAACATCTGAAGTAGATAATGCTGTTGTTGCCTATTTTTTTGAACTCCATGTGATAGCTCCTGACCCAAGATTGAAGATATTTCCTGAGGTGCTCCTTCTATCATCCAAGGTGCTTGCCCAATCTGTTGGATTATAAACTTAATCCATTATGGAAGCCCAAATCTAAACCCAATTGGAATCCAAGTTCATAATAAAGGTCCAAAATTATAAGTCATTTATCTAGAATTTTCTAGAGTGTAGTAATTATGCATGTGAATCATTTGGTAACTTAAAATATTATTAGAAAGATGGAGAAAAATGAGGTGTATGGTTATTATAATTTTGGATTAGTTTATTTGTGTGGTGTAGAATTGTTTTTAAGTAGTATAAATACTCCTCCCCATTTTAGTTTTAGACATCAAGAAAAATTAAAAGTTTCTAAGTGAGTGAAGAAGCAAAATTTTATAAAAATGAGTTGTAGTTTCTTGTTTGTTGAGTGAGAGTGTTTTTGTAATATTTGCTTGAGTTTGAATAAAAGTTGTTTGCGTGAGTATTTTATTTCCAACAAAGTGGTATCAGAGCCAGGTTGGAAAATATACACTATTGCAAATCGGAGGTCTCGACAAGAGAAATTCGACACCATCAGAATTTCCCCGATCGGAGTTTAAACGTGCCGCCGAAATAGTGCTTGACTCACAAAGTTGAGCCGAGTTGACCGAACTGTCCCTTCCAAAGTTTTTCGACGTTCCGGATTCATCCGCGCAATCAAATTTTGCAAATTCTTATTATATTGAGAGATATGACAAATGGTATGACACCATTCTAAGTCCCGACACTCAACAACAACAACTACGTTAATTGGAGTATCAAAATGAAGGCACTTCTTGGATCACAAGATGTGTGGGATATCGTAGAGAAAGGCTACAACGAGCTTGTGGATGATGCTATTTTTTCTACTCTTACACCAGATCAAAAGGCTACTTTGAAGGATTCAAGAAAGAGAGATAAGAAGACTCTCTACCTCATCTATCAAGCTTTAGATGATGATGGATTTGAAAAGATTTCAAGTGCAAGCTCTGCTAAGGAAGCGTGGGAGAAGTTGCAAACCTCTTACAAAAGATCCGAGCAAGTCAAGAAGGTTCGTCTCCAAACATTAAGAGGTGAATTTGAATCCTTACATATGAAAGTATCTGAGTCTATTTCGAATTATTTCTCAAGAGTAGTAGCTGTTTCTAATCAATTAAAAAGAAATGGTGAAAAGTTAGAAGATGTGAGGATAATAGAGAAGATACTTTGTTCGTTGGATCCCAAATTTGAGCACATCATCGTGACGATTGAAGAAACTAAAGACTTGGAAGAAATGACGATCGAACAACTCCAAGGATCATTGCAAGCATACGAAGAGAAGCATAAGAAGAAGCAAGGATTTACTGAGCAACTCCTCAAGCTGCAACTCAAGGATATGCATGAAAGTCAAGGCAATGATAGAAACCAACGTGGCCGAGGTAGAGGTAGAGGTCATGGACGAGGTGGAAGTCGCGGTCGTGGACGAGGTTGGAATTACCACAACAACAATTCCAACAACAACTATGAGAAAGGAGAAAGCTCAACACGAGGCCGTGGGAGAATCAATCCGAACTCAAGGTATGACAAATCTCAAGTTCGATGTTATAATTTTCAGAAGTTTGGGCATTATGCTTCAGAATGTAGAGCTCCCAACAACAAAATTGAGGAGAAGGCCAACTACGTGGAAGAGAAGACAGATGGTAAAGAAACTCTTCTTTTAGCATGAAAGGAAACTAATGGTGGCCAAGCAAATTCCTGGTATCTTGACAGTGGTGCAAGCAATCTTATGTGAGGAAAGAAAGACATGTTCGTGGAGTTAGACGAGTCAGTAAACGGAAATGTTTCGTTTGGAGATGATTCCACAATAGCAGTGAAAGGGAGAGGTAACATCCTTATCCATTTAAAAGATGGGAGACATCAATTTATTTCCAATGTCTACTATGTGCCCAATATGAAAAGTAACATCTTGAGTTTAGGACAATTGTTAGAGAAAGGTTATGATATTCATATGAAAGATTATAATCTTTCTATAAAAGATGATAAAAATAACTTCATTGCTAAAGTGCCGATGTCAAAGAATAGAATGTTCTTGATCAACATACAAAACGATGTTGCAAAGTGCCTGAAAGCTTGCTACAAAGATGCATCATGGCTTTGGCATCTTCGATTTGGGCATCTAAATTTTGGAGGTTTGTAGCTGCTATCTAAGAAGGAGATGGTAAAGGGACTACCTCACATCAACCATCCTGACCAGCTTTGTGAAGGGTGTCTAGTCGGGAAGCAATTCAGGAAAAGTTTTCCAAAGGAGTCAGAGTCAAGAGCTAAGAAGCCACTCGAGCTCATCCATACCGATGTGTGTGGTCCAATCAAGTCAAGCTCTCTCGGTAACAGTAGCTATTTTCTTCTCTTCATTGATGATTTTTCAAGAAAAACCTGGGTATATTTCTTGAAACAGAAGTCAGAGGTTTTTGAAGTTTTCAAGAAGTTCAAAGCTGCAGTGGAGAGAGAAAGTGGTAGAAAAATCAAAGCCATGAGATCCGACCGAGGTGGAGAATTTACTTCCAGGGAGTTTCAAGAGTTCTGTGAAGCAAATGGAATTCGGCGACCAATGACAGTTCCTAGATCCCTCCAACAAAATGGTGTGACAGAAAGAAAGAACAGAACAATCCTCGACATGACACGAAGCATGCTCAAAAGCAAGAAATTATCCAAGGAATTTTGGGCAGAAGCAGTGGCATGTGCAGTTTACTTGTTAAACCGATCTCCAACAAGAAATGTATGGGGAAAGACACCACAAGAGGCATGGAGTGGAAGAAAGCCTGGCATTTCCCACCTGAGAATCTTTGGAAGTATAGCCCATGTTCATGTACCAGATGAGAGAAGAACGAAGCTTGATGATAAAAGCGAGAGTTTTATCTTCATTGGCTATGATGCTAATTCGAAGGGTTACAATCTATACAATCCAGACAATAAGAAAATTGTGATTAGTCGAGATGTGATATTCAATGAAGAAGGAGAATGGGATTTTAGCTCTCATACAGATAACTTCAATTTCTTTCCTCAATTTGAAGAAGATGAGCTAACACAAATAGAACAACATGGAGAAGCCCAACAAGAGACAACAACTCCACCCTCTTCACCAATCATTCAAGGAGACTCATCACCTTCGTCATCATCAAGTGAAAGAGTTGTGTCACGCACACGAAGTCTTAAAGATCTCTATGAGGTAACCGAACGACAAGATAACCTTACATTATTTTGTCTGTTTGCTGATTGTGAACCAGTGAGCTTTCAAGAAGCAGTACAAGAGAAGAAGTGGAGAGATGCGATGGATGAAGAAATCAAGGCCATCGAAAAGAATGACACGTGGGAACTCACTTCCCTTCCTAAGGGACATAAGGCGATAGGTGTCAAATGGGTGTACAAAACAAAGCAAAATGCTAAAAGAGAGATTGAAAGGCACAAGGCAAGGCTAGTTGCTAAAGGATATAGTCAAAAGGCTGAAATTGACTATGATGAGGTATTTGCTCCCGATGCTCGATTGGAGACTATTAGACTAATTATTTCTTTGGCAGCTCAAAACAAGTGGAAGATACATCAAATGGATGTAAAGTCTGCCTTCCTAAATGGAGTTCTTGAAGATGAAGTCTACATTCAACAACCATCAGGCTATGAAGTTAAAGGCCACGAAGACAAAGTGTTAAAGTTGAAGAAGGCTCTTTACGGGCTAAAACAAGCGCCAAGGGCTTGGAATAGCCGAATCGATAAGTACTTCCAAGAGAATGGCTTCAACAAATGTCCCTACGAGCACGCTTTATATATCAAGATCAAAGATGGAGATATTTTGATTGTGTGCCTCGACGTGGACGATTTGATCTTCACCGGAAATAACCCAAGCATGTTCAATGAATTCAAGGAAGTGATGATGAAAGAATTCGAGATGACTGACATGAGACTCATGGCGTACTACCTTGGCATTGAAGTTAAGCAACAAAAGGATGGAATCTTCATTTCACAAGAAAGCTATGCAAAAGAGATCCTGAAGAAGTTCAAGATGGAGAACTGTTAGCCGATAAGCACACTAACGGAATATGGAATCAAGATGTCCAAACATGAAGAAGTCGAAAGTGTAGATCCAACATTCTTCAAAAGTTTGGTGGGAAGTCTACGCTATCTAACTTGCACGAGGCCTGATATTCTTCATGCAGTTGGATTGGTTAGTCGCTACATGGAATCTCCAACAACCACCCATTTTAAAGCTGCAAAGAGAATTCTTCGCTATCTGAAGGGTACAATTGATTTTGGCTTGTTCTATTCAGTTTCTAATAATTGTAATCTTGTTGGATATAACGATAGTGATTGGGGTGGAGATATAGATGATCGAAGGAGTACTACTGGATTCATATTTTTCATGGGAGATACTGCTTTCACATGGATGTCAAAGAAACAACCGATTGTCACATTGTCCACTTGTGAAGCGAAATATGTTGCTGCTACCTCATGCGTTTGTCATGCAATTTGGCTTAGAAATCTACTAAAGGAGATAGGTTTAATACAAGAAGAGCCGACCAAGGTTTGTGTCGACAACAAGTCAGCCATTGCCTTAGCAAATAATCCAGTATTCCATAATCGAAGTAAACACATTGATATTCGCTACCACTATACAAGAGAGTGTGTTGCAAGAAAGGATGTGCAAGTTGAATATGTGAAGTCACAAGATCAAGTTGCCGATATTTTTACCAAGCCACTGACAAGTGAAGATTTCATAAGATTAAGAAATTTACTAGGAGTCACAAGATCAAGTTTAAGATGGGGTGTTGGATTATAAACTTGATCCATTATGGGAGCCCAAATCTAAACCCAATTGGAGTCCAAGTTCATAATAAAGGTCCAAAATTATAAGTCATCTATCTAGAATTTTCTAGAGTGTAGTAATTATGCATGTGAATCATTTGGTAACTTAAAATATTATTAGAAGGATGGAGAAGAATGGAGAAGAATGAGGTGTATGGTTATTATAATTTTGGATTAGTTTATTTGTGTGGTGTAGAATTGTTCTTAAGTAGTATAAATACCTCTCCCCATTTTAGTTTTAGACATCAAGAAAAATTAAAAGCTTCTAAGTGAATGAAAAAGCAAAATTTTATAAGAGTGAGTTGTATTTTATTGTTTGTTGAGTGAGAGTGTTTTTGTAATATTTGCTTGAGTTTGAATAAAAGTTGTTTGTGTGAGTATTTTATTTCCAACACAATCACTATCCATAAAGCCAAATAATTTGAATTCTGAAACTTGAGTGTACCAAATTCCAAAATCCAAAGTTCTAGCTAGAATCCTTTTTGCAGCTCCATAATGATGTTTTGTAGGACTCTTCATAAATCTTAATACCATACCGACAGAGAATGAAATATCTGGTCAAGTATGACCCGAATAAATCAATCCTCCAACTAAGCTTTTGAAACTTCTTGCATCAGCTTTTCCCATACCATCTTCTAACTGTAATTTCTCATTCATGTTTATGGAGTAGCTGCAACTTTGCAATTAAGCATATTAAACCTTTTGAGAAGATGTTTTGCATATTTTCTTTGCGAAATAAACACCTCATCTTCTCCTTGCTTTACCTCAAGCCCAATAAATTAATGTAACAAACCCAAATCTGATATTTCAAAACTTGTCATCATACCACATTTTAATTCATCTACAAGAGAGTGAGATGAACCCATATAGATAATATCATCAACATAAAGGCGAGCTATGAGAAACTCGTTGTTTTCTTCTTAAAGTATAGTGCAGGCTCATTCTCACTTCTTTCAAATCCATTTTGCAAAAAAATGTGTCTATCTTGTTGTACCAAGCTGGTGAAGCTTGTTTCAACCCAGAAGGTGCTTTCAGTAGCCTGAAAGTGCTTTCAGTAGCCTATACACCTTCTCTTCTTTACCTTTAACTATGAATCCTTCAGGTTGAGTAACATACACCTCCTCTTCTAGCTCCCCATTCAAAAAAGTTGATTTAACATCAAATTGATACACAACCTATTGTAATTGTGCAGCCAAAGCCAAGATAATTCTCACCATTTCAAGACGAGCAATAGGAGAAATGTTTCTTCAAAATCAATACCTTCTTGTTGTGAATACCCTTTTGCCACCAATTGAGCCTTGTATTTTTGTATGCTTTCATCTGCATGGTACTTTGTTTTGAATACCCACTTCAGGCTAATCACATTCTTATCATCGGGTAGATCCACTAACTCTTAAGTTTCATTCCTTTGAAATGCCATGAGTTCTTCTTTCATTGCATCTTGCCACTCCTTTTTATTTGTTGCTTCTTTGTAAGTTGTGGGATCTGAACAAGTAAAGCAAATGCACAAGTTTCATAGATGCCCCGCAAAGATTTAAATCTTCTTAGAGGTGTCTCATCAGAAGACTCATTTGTGAAAGATGTGTTGTTGCTACTCGGAGTATTAGGAGTGGAACTTGTAGAGATGCTACTGTTTGATGTTGATGGAGAAAAATTTGTTAGTGTTAGGTCTGACACTTTTTTTGTTAAAGCCTCAAGTTGAATTTCTTTGTTGTTATTGTCCCATTCCCAGTTTGCGTCTTGATCAAACACTACATTTTTGTTAACAATCACTTTGCCACTAAGAGGATTATATAGCCAATATGCTTTGGATTGAGGACAATAACCAATAAAAATGTTTTTCAAAATTTTCATCTAATTTTTGATTATTTTTTGAACTTATCAAAGCATAAACAATACAATCGAAAATTCATAAGAGGCTTACCGAAGGCTTTGTACATCTCTAAGCTTCAAACGACATTTGATTCAATACAACTTTTGTAGGTGAAATATTCAGCAGGTAGACTGAAGATGCAATTGCTTCTAGCCAATATTGATTTGGAAGCTCCTTAGCTTTAAGCAAGCCTCTAGCCATCTCAACAACCGTGCAATTCTTATGCTCAGCTACCCTATTCTTCTTTGGTGTGTATGAGGCAATTAACTCCCTGCGAATGTCATTTTCTTCACAAAAAAGGTTTTTTATTGTTCAATAAAAGAGAGAAGGATCACCGACTCTTCCTGAAAGCTTTGCTTTTTCTCTTCAACCTTGCTTCCGTCCTTTCTTTTTACTACTACGATCTATAGATTCCCCATCTATATTCCAATCCCAACGAGAATAGAAGCGAGGTGTTTCCGACATTCATTAGATATGAATTCACCACATATATCCGTGGGGAGAGCTCTTATGCAAAACTCAATTTGCTTCTTAACAAAAGTTTTGAATTTTCTGAAATCCTCAAAAGCTTTTAATTTATTTTTCAAAAAATAAACCCAACTCATGCGACTAAAGTCAAGGTTAAGAGAAAAAAATAACGACTTCCTCCAAATGATTCAGTATTCATTGGCCCACACAAATCAGCATGAACCAATTCAAGACAATTTGAAGCCCTTAAAGCATATTCAACTGGAAATGATTTCCTTGTTTGTTTGCCATATATACAACCCTCACATAAATTAAAAAAAAAAACTCAATTTTCGGCAATCCATGAACCATACATTTTTTATTCAATAACTTTAGCCCTTTGACATTAAGATGTCCATACCATAAATGCCATAACTTAGACTCGTTCTTTGCTTCAATAGCTAATGCAAAATGTTCCACATTTGAAACTTCAAGTGGAAACATTTTGTTCTTGGTCATGTAAACATTAACCATTATTTTAATAATGCATGCTCCATCATCAAATAATATTGAATATCCACTAGCCATTAATTTCCCTTCACTGCCCTACACTCAACAAGTTATGTGCCAAGTTAGGAGTAAATTGAACATCATGAAGAAGTTTCACTTTACCATGACTAGTTGTGATTGCTACTATCTATTTTTCTTCAACTTGAATATCCTTATTATCTCTAAGTTTAACTTGCATCTTTTTAGTCTCATTAAGATCCTTAAAAATTTCTCTTATGCCTGACATATGATTGGAACAACCACTATCTAGAAACTACACATCACTTGCAACATCAGTATTATCAAAATGAGCCATAAATAACTTACTTTCGTCATATTCTTATTCTGCACAATTCACTTCATCATCTTTGTACCAGTAGTATGCTTAACATGCCTATATTGCTTGCATTGATAGCGCTGAATGCCATTTTTGTTGCCTCTACCTCTGTCGTGACCTCTACCACTATGATATGAATCTCTGCCACATTTGTTTCCTGTTTTTCTTTCATATTATTTTTTATTAGAACTCTCAACCTTCACTTGAAATGCCTTTTCTTCATGTGTTTGACTTGTTCAACCTGGCCTCGTGAGTTTGTAAAAAGCCTATGAGCTCATCGAGTGAAAAAATTGATAGGCATTTAGATTCCTCAATTGTAGCTACTACATGATCAAACTTAGGAGTTAAACTCCTCAGTACTTTTGCTACAATAATATGATCTGAAACTTCTTTTCCATAAGATCTCATTTGATTGACAATTGTAGCTACTATTGTAAGAAAGTCTTGCACTGATTCTCCACATTTCATCTGTAAGGTTTCAAAGTCACGATGAAGAGATTGAAGCTTCACCATGATTACCTTTTGAAGAACCTTGAAATGTCAGTTGCAATGTCGTCCATGCTTCTTTAGATGTGGTTGCTGCTGCCATTTTTGATAAAATTGATTGATCTACTGCTTATTGAATGAAGCTTTGGAGTCCTTTTTCTTGTTCTCACTCAGTTTGCCCTCTTCATTGAATCAACATAGCCATTTTCCACTAAGTCCCATAAATCTTGAGACTTGAACAAAGTCTTCATCTTAATGCTTCATAAACATTCCCCTTTTGATGAAGACATGAATTGTTGGTTGAGAGATGCTCACCATATTGTCGTTAGTTTCCATGCCCAGTTATGAAAGAACCTAACTCTGATACCAAAAATGTTAGAAATTTAAAGTAATAAAGTAAAGTAAACAAATTTTGCAGTAGAGAATATATAATGCAGAAAATAGTCAAACAATCATATACCTTTTTTACTCCATAAACGAGAATGCCTTTATATAGGCTTACAACCTGAACTGAAAAGCTAAAATATTTCCATCATTTGATAGTATTCTTCGTTCCCTAGAGGCAAGTCTATGGTGCGTTAAATGGATAGAGAAATTATGAAATTATTACTTTGATATAAAGGTTTGATTTGTATATGTATGTGATGTTATACAAATTTTCTAAGAACGTAATATAAGTAATATTCCGAGTTTTTATTTAATTGAAACACATCCATGATTTAATAAAGAATATGATGAAAGATGTGCTAAGTGAATTATATGCTATATACATGTAAAATAAGCTTTTATGTTTTAAATGACAGTACGATGCATCCATTTACAATCAGGTAATTCTGTATTTAGAAGAAAATATTTATCTATAACGGTTTCTTATTTTAAAATTTTATTGAAAATAATTATAATTCCAAATATATATATTAAATGACTATTACGATAATATTTATACCATTGAGTTAAAACTCAGCGTAGTTATGCAGCAGAAGAAGAGTATGGATAGACAAAAGTTCGCAGATATAGTGATTTCACCAGAGAAACACATATGTAATAGAAACATTGATAGTCATATTATGCTCATAAAAAATTTTCTTGGTTTATAAGTATTGTTTGTCTATAAATCCTGCACAGATGTATGAGATAATCAGTCATAGACACTACCTACCTGACTTTGGTATAAAAGGATAAATGAGTGTTATAAAGTATGTAAATGCATCTCTTTAATGAAACTTACTCATAGTTATACATATACTAACTTTATTATCCATCAACAAATTCCCTACTATATGCTTGATACAAAAGACCCACAAATACAAACAACAATTTGAATATATATTGTTGCCAAAGTTGGCATTCTGAACATTAACAACTGTTACAATACACATGAAAGCTCAATGCATAATTAAACACTATAGTGACCTCAACTTAAAAGATGATGAAGGGAGATTATAAATTCAATTAATTGAAACTCCATACCATAATTTTCAAATAGTATTTCTAAATGAAAGTATTTAAAGTACAACAATCAAATTTGAATAAAAAACTACACCATGGCTACTTATAGGACTATAGCTAATACATTAAAGACAATATGACATCCTTCATCTTCTAAATTAATTCAACATTATATAAGGCATAAGACTGTAATTAATCACATTCAAGTATAATGGTAAAGCAGTGAGCTGCCACTCTTGAAAATTTTCCTTTTATTATCACATGAAATATGAAAACATGTTTTTGCCAAGAAGTTTGTTGTCATTGCTGGATTAAGTTTTTTAATTTCTTGATTCATATTAGTGGTATTGAGTAGAAAATTAAAGGGAAAGCTGAATGTAGATTGATAAAAACTTAGATTAGAGTATATTAATAAGCTTATAAGAATGACATTCACCTCTATAATTATTTAAGGATAAATGTTCATGTGATAATGTTCAACGTTGACAATCCTTGTTATTTATATGTTTTCACTTATGTTTTTTTTCCTCTTTTGTAAATGGAGAAAATTATTGATTCCATATTACTCTTTTACTCTATATCTGTAATCTTTTATAATACAATAAATAAATAAATAATGTAACACTTTTCGATATAATTAGAAATAAACTTAATTATATTAAAAAATATTATGATGCATATGATTTGAAAACATTATAAATTAAAACGTTGATGCAATATGATTATGATGACTTAAAAAAATCATAAAATGTCATTAAAAAACTTAAAAATAAATAAAAATTTAATACAATAACAAAAGGGCAACCCAGTAGCCTCAGTTTTATAAAACGGATAGTTATAAAATTATGTCTCTAAAAATAAAAGTATACACATTTATAACTATCAAAACCTAACAAAACAATAAAAAAAATACAATAATTGTATCACCCATCTTAAGTTTGTATCATTGACTCTGCTATTGGGTGTCCGACTCTGTCGATCAAGACCTAGACTCTGAACTTGCGTATGAAAATACTCATACGCTAAGCAACCTATATAATACTTAATGGTATATAACAACATGCAAAATCCAATATATATATACAAAATGTATAATACACTTACTGTGATACCAATATAATTTACCTTGCTATTCGCACATACAATATACTATAATATTCTCAATACAATACTTAATTATGCATAACATAATAATGTAAACAACCATCAAACATACAAGTGTATACCACATGTTTAAATTATTAATTACCTCATTCCTTCCTCGTTTTACTCTTAAATAGATTAAATTGTATACCGATAATTTATGGCTCTCACCTGAGATTTCAGGATACCTGCCTAAACTTTTCAAAATACTTGTCTAAGGAAAAGAGTGTGCACATATCAAGATCCAAAGGAAACACATCTGGCTTAACTCTAGCCTTAAAAAATCTCGAACATGGCCAACCTAAATTGTCTGGTACAAATCTCTCCTCAATGACATGTCATCTCTCCTAATTCTAATCTTAGTTAGAGTAATGAGCTTAACCGTTTATCACATTATATACTATTTTCATAATATACATCATTCATAATTCTCATAATCATAACCATAACCATAACATGCATTCTCATAAGATGTTATAACCATACAACATAGGTTTTTTTTCCTCAAACCAAATTAAACTCGATTCACATGCAAACATATAAATTTTCAAGAATAAATAGCTTCATAACGGTGAATACACTTTCACTGTCATGAAAACCCTTTTCACCAGTAGTTTACTCATAAATCAAACCGTGATTCACCTGTGAATCAACAATATATTCATGACCGTAATCCACTCTTCACAGATGTTGACCAAACCGTGATCTCAATTGAAAGCTACCCGTGAACGGGTCTGCTTCATCAATATAATTTATATTTATGACATTCACACCCGTGAACTACCAGTTCAAGGCCATGAATATGAAAATTATTTAGAAAAATAAAGCATCAATAAAGCATCTAACTTTCACATGCAATATTACAACAATTGACCAATGTAAATCCTCCTATCAACAATATAGCAAGGTATTTCATTACCAGCATATCAAAAATCAAACAACAACACTTGAAAAACATCCAACATGTGATTTCCAACACAAAATCACCATAACACAACAATAACATATTTAATCCCCAATATGCCATGAACCCACAATCATGCCATATAACCAACCCTATACCATTTACAACATGCACCAACACAAAATCACCCAAACTTTTCACTTATGATGGAGCCTAACCAAAGCTTTAGCTCTCTAAGCTTGTCTTCTGCCTTGAGATGGACTTCCAAAACCTCTACTAGCTCTTGGACACAAGCAAAACATTCTATTAGTCTCCTGAAACTTGGATAGAACCCAAAAAATATAAAATTGAGCTCTTCACTTACAAGCTCACAAAGCTTATTCTCTCACTTTCGGTAATAAAACTAGGTCTCTTAATCTTCCAAAAATGAAAAAAATGGTGATCTCAAGGTAGAAGAAGATGGAGGTGACATGTTAGTTTGGTTTTCAAAGAGTGGAGAATGAATTTCAAGGGATGGTAGACAGAGAAAATCGTGACTATCTCACATGCCCTGTCTCATCATTCACGGATGTGATCCATCCATTCATGATTGTGATTAACCTTTATGATTTGTTCATTAAAGACTTGACATTCATGGTCATGACATCACTTGTCACGGATGTGAAACAATAAAAACTAGCAACTTTAAATCTTTTTAATACTCTCCTTAACTTTTAACTTTCACCAACCATTAACATAAGCTTAGAGACCCTATGTATGGGCGTTACATTTCTCCCCACTAAAAGAAATTTTGTCCATGAAATCTATTTGGTTATTTGAGTTGAATGATTGGAAAAAAATGTAACCATGAAGAGAAAATGTACCATCACAAGCATTTGTAGGCTTTTGATCTTCTATGACTCTCATGACATAGACTCTTATTGGTGTCCTACTTGATCCTGACATTTCCACCATCTCAGAAATGGCTTGACTCGATCCACCTATGTCAAAACAGGCCTGACCTCATCCCCTAGCCTGAATCGACATTAAACTATGAGTCTGAAAGGGTGTTTCAACTGTCTATAATGGATAATTTCTCTAGTAGTGATATTGAGACTCGCACTTGTAGCAAGCCCTTGAGGGTCCCTAACAATCTCATATGTGTTTTCAACAACATGATGCAAACTCTGGTACTGCTTTTCTCTGTGTCTGTGTCTAACTACTTACAGCTGTAAAAACAATTCTAGTTGATGGTGTATGTCAAGTAGATTGATTCTGACTCTGACCTTGTCCTCCACACTAGAAGTGTCTGAAATTGGTACGAGCCTTCTTGCTCGAAGTTTATGCTGCACTGAAATATGGTCCCTTAAAGTCTCTTCAGGATGTCTCATGTGATCTCTTCATATTAAATATCATTTTTATTGTAATAGTAATAGATACCAACTTCGTAAAGTCCTCAAGCTACTTTGAAATCACATGGAATCCGATGTCATTTCTCAGATTGTCCTCAAATCGGTGACATTTGTCCACCTCATCCCCAATAATACCGGTCACATACTTGCTCAACCAGGTAAATTCTCTCTCGTATATTATCATGATCATGTTCCTTTTTCGTAAGTTTAGGAACTCTCATTTTTTTCAATCTGTATATACCCTCGGCACATACTGTTTCTTAAACTCAGCTATAAAGAAATCTCAAGTAAACGACTTTAGAATTTGAGGCTTATGTAAAACCGACTTCCACCAATCATTGGTATGCTCTTGGATGAGTGATATAACATACCTAGCCCTGTGCTTCTCAACATAATCCAGCTCCTCGAAAACCCTTTCAGTCTTCTCCAAGCAAAACTCTACAACTACTAGGTCATATTCAATCTTGCCTGTGAAGTTCATGGCTCTATACTTCCTCAACTGATCAATTTAAACCTTAGATCTCGGTGGTAGGGGAGGAAGAGGTGAAGGTGGTGGCGATGGTGGTGATGGTGGCATATCCTGTACCAAACAATGCAAAAGAGCTACTAGATTTTGCATGAAAGGATCTTAAGCCAGATCCGATGGACCAACCATTGGTTGTTATGAAGGAGGACCAACGTCGGGCCTATGAACACTAGGTTGGCTTTGCTGATTTTGAGTCTATACATCGGAAGGATTGTTACTCCTAGCCACATTGGGAGGTTCAATCTTTATATTGGATCTCTAACCAACACATGGACAGAAAATATCCCACTTCAGAGTCATATAGGATAATATTCACACACATGATATAACCCTTTCCACCTAGGTTTAGAATTACCTAAACCTAAGTTCTAATACCACTAAATGTAACACTCTTTGATATAATTAGGAATAAATCCAATTATACTAAAAGAATGTTACGATGCATATGATTTCAAAGCCCCATAAATTAAAATGTTGATGCACCATGACCATGATGACTTAAAAATCATAAAACATCATTAAAAGACTTAACTATAAATAAATATTTAATACAATAATAAACTGACAATGCAATAGTCCTACGGTTTTACAAAATATATAGTTAAAAAATTATATATTTCTGAAAATAAAAGTATGTACATTTATAACTATCTAAATAAAAAAAAAATACAACAGTTGTATCACCCATCCCAAGTGTATATTATTGACTATGCTCTTGGGCATCCTCCTCCGTCAATTAAGACCTAGACTCTGAAACTGTGTATTGAAATACCCATACATTAGGTAATCTAATACTTAGTGGTATGTAACAACATGCAAATCACAACATACATATACAAAATCCATAATACACTTTCCGTCATACCAATATGACTTACCTTGTCGTCCGCACATATAACATACCATGTATTTATGATATCATATCTCAACGTTATAAATACAATACTCAATTATGCATAACATACAAATGTAAACAACCATCAAACATACAAGTGTATACGACACATGAAAATTATTAATTACCTTTTTTTCTTATCTGTTTTGCTCTTAACTAGACTAAATTGGATATAGGTAATATATGGTTATCACCCGAGCCTTCAGGATACCTGCCTAAACTTTCCAAAATACATGTATGAGAAAAAGAGTGTACACATATCAAGCACTTAGAGAAACACATATGGTTTAACCCTGGCTTTAAAGAATCTCGAACATGACCAATATATGTCATTTGGTACCAATCTTCTCTTAATGACATGTCATCTCTCTTAGTTGTAGTCTTAGTTAGAGTAATGGACTTAACCATTTATCACGTCAGATACCATTTTCATAACATACATCATTCATGATTCTTATAATCATAACCATAATATGCATTTTCATAACATGTTATAACCATATAACAGAGGTATTCCGCCTCAAACTAAATCAAACTCGATTCACATTCAAACATATAATTTTTCAAGATTAAGCAGTTTCATGCTTGTGAATACATTTTCATGGCCATGAAAAAGCCATTCATGAGTAGTTTACCCATGAATGAAACTGTGATTCACCTGTAAATGAACAACATGTTCAAGACTGTGATCCACCCTTCACAGACGTGGACCAAACCGTGATCTCGATCGTGAATGAGTTTGCTTCATCAATACAACTTAATTGTATTTACGACATTCATGCCCGTGAATCACTAGTTCACGATTGTGAATTTGTAAATTTTCTAGAAAAATTGAATATCAACAAAACATCCAACTTTCACATACAATATTACTACGATTGACCAATGTTAATCCCTCTATCAATAATCCAACATGGTATCTCATTACTAGCATATCAAAAACTAAACAACAATACTTTAAAAACATCCAACATAAAATCACCATAACACAACAATAACATATTTAACCCTTAATAAACCATTAACCCAAAATCATGCCATATGTCACGCTCACTAGTTTAGGCCCAGACCGACACACCCATTTCGTTACCGGATGCACCAGATTGTCTGAAAATCGAGCACAATTGAAAATAAGATAATTCTATTAGAGTTTAAATTCAGACTGTATACAAGTGAAAAGAAATTATTTATGAGCATGCGACGTTAAATTTTTGCACGAAAACTTAGGAAAAATGAGAATGAGCTGAAAATATGCTAATTTTCATGTTATCAGTGAATTGCGAACTAAGGATACTGGGAAGTATAGGATATTAAGATAAACTTGTCAGTATAATTTCTTGTCAAAATTTCAAAGTTTAAGATACAAAATCAAAGAAATAAAATTCAAGGTGCGGTTCCTCTAGAATACCTAAAAATGCAATTCTTCTACAAATAAATAAACTTTAATTAATAAAATGACACTCAAATTGATGATAACAAATAATTGGACAAAAGAAAATTTAATCATATTTTGTGTTGTAAGTATTTAGACAGGTTAAATATTTCTAAGACCATAAAAGAAAGTTTAAAAAAAAGTCACACCCTATGATACAATTAATCATGCTCGTGGAAGATTTGGTCACGTCCGTGCAGACTTCTGCATATCAAAGTTTCATATTCAATTGTTTATGGTTGTGAATCATTGGCCTACCCATGAAGCACAAACTGTCATGTCTGTGAAGGCTTTCTCACACTCATGAAAGATTGTGCAAATTTTTGATAGAGGCGTTCACAATCAACTTAACTATTTTTGTCATGGTTTCATCACGAACATTCACTCCCGTAAATTTAGAAAAGAAAATGTCAAGCGTGAACAAAAAAGTTATTAAACAACTAGTTTTGCATTGAATGCACTCAAAATGACTATTTTTCTTATAGGAAGTACAAATACAACACATTTATGACTTCCAAAGAAGATAAAACTAATTATCTATCATCCAATCTTGTAAAAACTTGTGTATTCAATATTTTTATATACTTGATTCAATTTTATGTTGTAACAATTAATGCTCAGTATTGTTGAGCTTTTTTTTTTTTTTTTTTTTTTATAGTTGAGTGGTTTCATTCTTATAATAAATTATTCAATAGTGAAATTGAGTAAGTTGGATTGTGAGTAAAATATTTGTAAAGATTTTTGTGCGAACTATCAAAACATAAAAATTTGATTATTGTGTTATCCATTAAAACACAATAACTTTTAAGTTAGGTGTTAGATGAGAGAGTAAAATACCTTAATTGATAGTGAGTTAGAGAAAACTCCATTGTAATATTTTGTGTTAGTGAAATACTCAATTGCAATTTGAGAGATGATATAAGATTTGTTAACACCCGAACTTTTTTAAATATTATGTCTCTCATATCTCTTCTTTAATCTCTATTAATTTTTTGGTAATTACTTTAAGTAAAAATTTTAATTACCAACTAATTCAATTCCCTCCTTTCTTGGTTATTGTTTGGGCGACATTTTCAATTAAATCCAATTAAATTTAATTAATTAATTTCAAGATAATCAGTTAAAGTTTAATTTAAGTTCAAACTAATCAATTGAACAATTGAACTTTAATTTAAGCTCAAATCAATCAATTTAAATCCAATTAATCAATTGAAATTCTCAATTTAACCGTTGAAGTTCATATTGAGCTTAATCAATTTGATTTTAATTATTCTATTAAACTCCATTTTAATTTTATGAATTTAAGCGTATATAATTAAAAATTTATATAATAAAATTATATAAATTATAAATAATATTATATATAAATTACTTTTATTTTTAACTATATACATTTAAATATCAACTTTTTTGATACAATTCGATTTTAAAATAGTTCGATACAATTCAATACAATTATCAGTTCAAATATCACTAAAAAGCTAGATATGTCAAAATTAAGATTAGTGTTACAATTCAATTTTATTCTAATAAAAAAAATCAACAATACAATTAGATGATTCTAAACCTTTTTCCTTAGTTATTCAGATTTATAATCAAAAGTAAAATTGTCAAAATTTGACACAACACGAGTCCGATTTATTTAAATTATACGATAAATAAATGAATTAAATGTGAATTGAATGACTTGATATAAGGTGAATTATAACCCATTTAATATTGAAAATGATATTTTAGTAATTTTTGAATAATCATTTTGATATAAAATATAAGTTATATATATATATATATATTTATGATTTATAAAAATTAAAGAATATATACTATAATCTAAAAATATAAAATAATAATTGGTTTAAAATAATATTATTTTATATAATTTATCGATGAATATATTATCCTATTAATCAATCGACGACACGCATAGCCAGTGTGCAATCCTGTAACTTCAATTTCCGATCTTAGTTGATTCCCACGCGCAGATGAAAAATGAGATGCAAGAGATAGTGAATAATTGATAAGTATAGCCTAAGATGTAAGCAGATATGGGCCGGTGGGGCTTACCTGGCATGCAAAGGGTAGCTGTCTCCAACTTGTTTGACCGAGAAAGGTTCGCTCTTTGTCTTTGTCTTTATATTTTTTTTTTCAAAAAAGAAAAGGAGAAAAAAAGCAAGACTAGGTGACACTGCCACACAGGGAGGAACCGTATCACAGACCCTCTCCCTCTTATACACTTACATGTCTCCACAGCTTTATGGCTTTATCACCTTCACCTTCCAGTCCCATCTCTCTCCTCGGGCCTCACTGCCAGCTGGCTTTCTGTGTCAACCCTCCATGATTGTTTCTCTGAAATACTGTTTTTTTTTAATAATTCCTTAGCTATTTTAAATTATTTCCTGAAGAAAAAGCTATTTTAATTTTTAATTTTTAACTCATTGAACGATCGACTATTCTGATTCGACTTTTCTTGCTTGGTTTTTGGATTGCCAGCTGGCTTTCTGTCTCACCCCACCACAGTGTTTCACTCAAAATAACCTTTTCTTGCCTTAGCTACTTAAATTTTAATTTTTAAGTCATTGAACGATCAAGTATTCTGATTCGACTTTTCTTGCTCGGTTTTTAGGCTTTTAAGATTTAACTGCATTCACCCTTATAATTTCTTTTAACGTTTTACCACACATACCTAACATATCAAAGTTACGCACTTCCTGCAACCAAATAAAAAAAAAAATTACCTAGTTTGCTGAAAACCTGAATAATACCTACAGGCCTTCAACATGATCCTCAAAAAGCAAAAACAAAATTCCTACCAAACCCAACTCAGGCCTTTGACATGATCCTAGAAAAGCAAAACAAACTCCGAACAAAACCCAATTTTTTGCTACAGCATATCTTCATGATAAAGATGAAGTCCAAGTCCAAAGCGTGCACAAGCTCGACGGAAAGCCATTGCTTCTGCCTTTTGCACAGGATCTCCATAACCTACATCATCTATTGAAGCAGTCCCAATTGATTCCCTATATATCTGATGGAATACATTATGGGAAAAAAAAAGAATTAGGCAATGAGAGACAGACAGGTAACCGAAGATAATTTATTCGGATGTAAGAAAAGATAGAAACAACTGATACGGGGGCGAGGGGTTAGCTCGCGAATCATTTTGGCATGCAAAAAAGTACATTCTGTATAAACTTTTGGTACATGTACATTAAATTGTTACTAATTCATATTTTGGCCCTTGGATTATAATTCACCAGAAGTCATCTCTGCCTTTAGATTCTAATTCACGTAAAGTAATCTTTCTCTAGGTAATGCAACATAGAAGTCCTCAAGGTTGAAAATTTTTAAATGCAGACCAAGGATCCAACTGTGCAGTAGCTACAAGTTCAAAGACCATAGGTGAAACTTATCCTAAACTCTTTTTCATATTACGCAAAGTTTGATCACAATCCTTCAGCATTTAACACCTCACATAAATTACAGATTCTACATGAATATGCAGCATTTTCGGCAACTACAAGTCTACAACATTAAATATAGTAATTTGAATTAATTAAATACACGAATAGAACCTTTTAGAGGTCTACATTATTTCATTTGACAAAATTAGATATTGAAATAATTTTTCCCTAAAAAAATAAATTTTGAGATCCATATTTTGTCAAATGAAATATAGAAATTTATAAAACAATGCATTATCATCTAGTCTTCTCAATATCACATGACATAAGTGCAATGCTCGTTTTGGTATTTGGTATTGTGACCTGGATGCGTATTTCCAAAAAATTTCTTTAAAAAATAGTTGTGTTCAAGGCTATAATATACCATTCAAAAGCATCACTGCGTTAAAATCATCTCAAAACAGCAGTACACCACAATAATCCCAGTGTAATTTCCAGAAAATAAGACAACACACAAGATCCTTCATGTGCCAAACACTTTCAAATGCTTAGTACCACCATTTATCCTCAAAATCTACTATTACACAATCTTTAAAAACATATTCCACATTTCAAGTTCAAATAATGTAGAATTAGCTATTTCCAATTGAAATAGATAGACATGGTATTTTCCTATTAAAAGTGTATCCATGTTTCAACGGTCAAGATTTGGAGCATACTGTGATATTGAAAAAGGAGGGGCAAAGATCAGAATAAACTAAAAATAGCAATGAAAACCCAACAAAAAAAAGTTTAGTAACTACACACCAATGTGCTTCACCATCATGGCAGGAAGAACAGGAATCATAAAATTGAGATGCATTTTTTAACATATGCAAAACCTCCCATTTCCATATGTCAGTACGAATAAAAAGCCAATCCTAAGTAGTTATCTATTATAGAACAAAGCAAGGAGGAATACAAGTAAGAGAAATAATTTTTGAAACTCAGGTCATTCTTTCATTTAACAATAATAACCTTATGCTGGCATCAAATGTCCATTAGTTGCTGATATTGTCATATATATATTTTTTTTAATGAGAAAACTTTTCAGTAAGAACTCCAAGGGGGTTATTGTAATTGCAGGTCTAGTCTTGAAAGATATTTTGTGGAATTTTGAGTTTTATACAAAGCTTACTATGAGAAACACTTGACACTGCATAAGTATATACATAGAAGCTATAGACAATTCTCCTCAGTGAAAATCACAGTTTTAACTCTGTGGATGTAGGGACATGGCGAAAACATAAAATTTTATTATCTTATTTTCATCTTCTTTTGCATTTCTAATTCTAACTCACATGTGGATTCTGGGGGTTTTCTCTAACACCAACAACACAGGAAACCTTAAACTTACTATTTCAATAAGAAAATAAACATTATTCAGGAAACAAATGTTCCTTTGAGTTCTGCAGAGAAAACATAGGATATAGAAGAAAATCCATATTCTGTTCTGAGACAGGGAATGGGCAAACGGAGTGGTGGCTCAGCAAGCCAAATTAATTTATATAAGCTTCCACTGAGCAAAAATGTAATAACATTAACTCCATACAGTAAATGTGGCTTGAATTTTGGATAATTTTTATAGGCCTGAATTATGACCGAAGATGAAAAATCTGCAGTGCAATCCAAGTGGATATTTTATAAGGTCTATGTTGGTGGCAAAAGACATGGGCTGATAGGGGAAAACACAGGGGTTAAGGTTTTGTGATTGTAATTCGGGTTCTTTTTATGATATATAATGGAAATTTATGTCTATCTTGCCCGTGGATGTAGGTTTCACAACTGATCCACATAAAGCTTGCATCCATCTTTTATATTTATATGTTTTGAGCGATTGTGTACTAATTTTGTGTGTGCTTGTTAAATATAATATGTGCTCTAAAGCCCACAAAATTACTCAATCTTCCAAGGGCAAGAGTCACGGATGCTATCCTAAATCCAATTAACCCACCATCACGGTAACAGGTTGGCCAGAAATTATAAACATCCTGTTGCTTCAATGAACCATGAAGAAGAGTTACGAGATTATGCAAAATTTATGCTCATAAGCAAGCTGAAGCCGCCCTCACTCACAGAAATTGGACAAACAAGCT